>JARVZY010004698.1:20000-27500 GCA_030686995.1 Artemisia argyi | reverse complement strand
TGATATGTATTTGTCAAGTCTACTTGGGAGACGAAAGGAAGTTGATTATGGAACGTCTAAAATGAATTAGGCGTTGGGTCGATGCCCGAGTGGTTAATGGGGACGGACTGTAAATTCGTTGGCAATATGTCTACGCTGGTTCAAATCCAGCTCGGCCCAACAATTCGCCAATCTACTATCAGATGGTATAACCCTCTTGTTCTTAAGAAATACCTGATACAAGACAAGAGAATAAAAAAAAGAATCTAAATTTTCTGCTAGATCTCTTCTTATTTCCCTGGGATTGTAGTTCAATAGGCTAGAGCACCGCCCTGTCAAGGCGGATGTTACGGGTTCGAGCCCCGTCAGTCCCGACGGATCCAATAAGTACATCAATTCGCCTCTCCATTTTCTGTGAAATGAAGGGACAGAGAGAATAATTGAATTCCGAAGGGGTTTCCCTCTATTTTTTTTTTTTCAGGATTCTCTCGAAGAAAGAACACACCCTAAAATAAAATGAAAATAACTAAAATAGTGAAGTTGACAGAATATTTCATCTTTTCGGCCGCGACTCGTCTTTCTCATACTTCTTTGTTTTGTCTTCCAAAGAAAAGAGGATCACTAAAATTTAAAACCTAATTCCTGTCTTTTTCCACTTCGCTTGTATTGTTTGTTGGTGGGGTTTTGTAGTTAATGGAAACGGACGGGTTAGATTATACTTCATTTGATGGTTCTAGAAGGAAGACCTAAGGTAGGTTATAGAAAAGAAAGAACAGAAAAGAAGGATAAATAAAGGAATTTTTGATTGGTCCGGGAATCCTATCTTGGATTCGGTATGGATAAAAGATCTTCATATGTTATATACTATTAATTCTCCACGACTAATTAATTTAATAGCTCAGATATTGTTATTCATGATATTGATCCGATTCAATATCATCGATAGGTAATGCATTCATTGAATTGACAGGTGAAAGATTTATCATCTCTATGGGATTAAATCCCGAGTTATTGTATTGTGAAATAAAAAAAAACGATGAGATTATGGAAGTAAATATTCTTGCATTTATTGCTACTGCACTGTTCATTTTAGTTCCTACTGCTTTTCTACTTATAATTTACGTAAAAACAGTAAGTCAAAATAATTAATTAATTACTTTAAATGAAACTCGACTTCTGAATTCTTTGAAGAAATCAAAAGAAAAGTATTCTATTTTTGCTGAAATCAAGGGGCTATAATCGGCGATATTCTATGAGATCCGAGAGTATGGTAAGTAAGAAATTGCTTTATTACTTACCATACTCTCTATTAGTGTTATAGTAGTGTATAAAGTTGTACTTGACTTTCTAATAAAAAGGGTATGCTATATTAGCTTCTATCTTCAATCTTCAATTCAATATATGTAGTTATTAATCCATATTTGGAATTGACGTAGGACCCAATCTTTTCTTTCATACATTTATATATATATATATATTTATATTCCAATGAATCTGAAAACTTCCAATGAATCTGAAATAATTGTTTTACTGTTATAGAATACATTTCTCCACTAGAATCTAATGGAATTTCGAAATGAAGATATTTTTATTTGAAAATTATTTCAATTTAAATAAAGAATGCGTTGCAGAACGATCTATAAAACAATTGATACCTTTTCATTTCTCAACTAAATTAGGAGTGCTTCTAAAGTCCACTTCTTCCCCATACTACGAGTGAAAGGGAAAAAGTAAAGACTACCATTAAAGCAGCCCAAGCGAGACTTACTATATCCATGTGAATTATGTCCCTTATCTCTATGATAGAATTATTCCATTATTGCTCACTAATAATAGTAGAATGAATGGTCCAGAGTCAAAAAGGGATTCTGGGCGAACACTATTGATGAATCAATCAAATAAATGGATTTTAAAAATTCCTATATGATTTATAATCCGTACCCTTTCCCGATTGTCTCTCTGAAGGAGTTGGGATATAGTATATTATACTCTTGACGAGGGGTAAAAATTGTTTTGGGCTTTTTTTTTTATTTTCTATAAAAGGTAAATTATCTATCCAATCTCAATCTAATAGTGATTGAATGCCTGAACACTCAGAGATTCTCGCGAGTCTATATATGTAGATTACAGTATAGAAAGTACTTTCCCAACTAGTAGTGGAATTCTCGGCCGGTTATCCAATGTAATTCAAGACCCAATCAATAGACATTACATTAGCAGTAGAAGAGAATCTGGAAGTCTTGCTTCGACCATTATAATCTTTCTTTGAATTTTAGATTCAAAGATTTCCAATCTTTTACAAAATCCCCAGAACATAAAAAAATAGCGGAACAGAACAAGAGATTTCGATTCGTTTGTTGATGAGGCGGCACCCGGATTTGAACTGGGGAAAAAGGATTTGCAGTCCCCCGCCTTACCACTCGGCCATGCCGCCAAAACGATACACAATAGGATAAAAATTTCCCTTTTTGAGTTGTATTAGTAAACTTGAGTTTATTGTACTTGCATCCCTTTTTAATCCTTTTTTCTAAATTTAGAAAAAATTAGAAAAGAAACCGTTTTTCCCCTTTTGATTGTATTTGATCTGCCCCTTCGATTGATTGTATAGTATCTCAAAACACACAAACTTCCACTCACTTTTATATTGAAAAATCAAATGTATATTTTCACTCAAAAAGCCTAAATTTATGGGAACCATTAACTATTTATTGACTGACAATTCGTGAATTATTCTTGGATTTGAATATCAATTTTGGTTTGCCTAATGACATAAGAATAAGCAAAAATTTTTTGATACATACTTAATTTATTTTTTTAATCAAAAATCCTTCTCAATTTCCATTATAACAAAAATTATAGGTATATGTAAACCCCAGAACGGATATTCTTATACAGATACCAAATTGGCTATTTATATTATAGTATGTTGCCTATAAATAAAGGGAATTCGTTGGAACAAAAAAAGGCCTGGCTGGGTATTGACCGGGCCAGGCCCAAAAGGCACTTCGAACAAAATAAAAGAAAGAAGGTGTTCTTTATTTATCTTTCTATTTGGATCTTTCGAGCATCTAAATTGAATTGCTAATTATATAATAACGATAAAGAATGTGAAAGAAATACTTTCTTTAATCCTTACTTGATGTGTAATGTAACATAGTAATTATCTTTTTCAATTGGGAGAGATGGCTGAGTGGACGAAAGCGGCGGATTGCTAATCCGTTGTACGAGTTATTCGTACCGAGGGTTCGAATCCCTCTCTTTCCGTTTCCGTTGATGAGTTTCCATTTTTTCTTTCAAATTTTGCAAACCCCTTTTTATTTTTTCCTTGTTAAATGTGTGGAATAGCTAAAAAAAATCTTAAGAAAATTATAAAATCAAGCAATAAAAACAAAAAAATTATTCTTCACGTCCAGGATTACGTCCTGGATCATTGGATAGGAATCCAAAGATGAAGAGAGAAACAAAGAATATTACTACTGTATAAACGAAAAGTTTGAGAGTAAGCATTACACAACCTCCAAGATCATTTTTTGAAAAAGAAAAACGAGAAAAGACAATAGATCCTCCATTTTTATATCACATATCCTATTTTGACACCAAGAAAAGAATTCTAGAAATAGAAAAGAATGTTCAGAAATTCAAATGAAGTTGAAATTTGTAATCAGAGTCTTTGATTACCACAAATCACTTTCATACCCAAATTAGATATTGTAAGGGACCCGAAGCTAATAAGGTATTTCGCCGTAAAAAGGATTAAAATCAGGAAATAGGGCGTCTCGTGGCTATCCGAGAATTTCAATGTTTGAATCGAAGGTTCATACTGTCAGACTTATTTGATCTTATCAATTGTTATAATTTTTCTCGAATAAATATGAATTTTCTAGGATAGTATTAAAGATCTTATCGAAAACTTACAGCAGCTTGCCAAACAAAGGCTAAAAGAAAAAAGAACAGGGGTATGACTGGCATAACATCTACGATTGGATTCAAAAAAGCATAGGCTTCGGGCAATTTGGCCAAGAAAAGACTACTCGGATAAAGGGCAGAATTAAGACAGATCAAACTAAAGATATTAAGCATAACAGACATTTTTTTCGTCGAGATAATTGCATTTTGATTGAGTTATTGATATAAGGAAAAATGAAGTAAAGTAAGGTAGACAAAAAATCCTTCTTTTTCCGCTCAATCAAAAATCCTCCGATTCTCAAAGGAGAATAGAAGAAATCATACTTTCATACAATATCTTAATTGAATTATATGTAATGATCAATAAATTCCATTGAATTAATTCTAGAGATACACATGCCAAAATCCTAGCACGAATCTATAATAGATTCTATAAAGAATAAAGATTTTCTATAGTTGGACTGGAATTGACGAACACTTAATACCAATATTATTCTTTAATAGTATAAGTATCCAATAAAAATAGAAATGGGGCGTAGCCAAGCGGTAAGGCAACGGGTTTTGGTCCCGCTATTCGGAGGTTCGAATCCTTCCGTCCCAGAGCATATCCATTGTATTCTAATACTTCTTTTTTGTTCAACAAGGTTCTGTTTCAAGGTTTGGATAGACTTTTTTTATTCTTCGCGGAATCATATCTGACTTTTTCACAAACCAAACTAAATCGAGTTCAAATGACATGCAAAAGTAACTGAACCCTTTTGTGACCCATAGAAAATGGGGCATAGATCACAGTTGGAAAAAGATTACTTAACCTCAGGTTAAAAAAATATGAAAATACATATAAAACGAGGAAGTGCTTAGCCTATAGGTATGTATGGTTATCCTATTTCAGTGACAATAGTGTTTCCATTTTTGTGAAAACTAAATTGCATCCCTAAAATATGAAAATTTAAATATTTAACAATGATATTTCTTTTTATTGTTCGATCTATTTAGCTTATTTGCTTTGCATCATTGACAATTCCATTTGAAAAGAAAGAGAGATCTTGCTTTTTTATGATAATAAAAAGGAGTAAAACTTGACTCAAAGAATGATGTAGAAGTAGAAAACTTTTTCAACTATCAAGATTTGTAATGATTCCTTCTAGGTTGGGAAGTTGAAAATGGTCAGTCTATCTTATTGAGTCACTTGAAGAGGCAGAGTCAAATAGAATTTATTTATTTATTTTATTTGTGCGATTTCTGTTAGTTATGTTATTTCTATATTTGGATTTCTTAATATTTCTGTTAGATATTTTTTTGAGATAGAGATTTATAGAAAAATGTTATATTCAGACAAAAAAAGACGGCATTTTGCTAAAATTTATTCAGAAAAATCTTTATTATCTGTGTAGATATTCTCTATTAAATATAAATAACTATGTCTCTGTACCGACTGAACCAATGACTATTCATGATTCCATAATTGAATCAATTCCATACTGGTTCCAAATTAGAGGAATGTTATGGTAAAACTTCGTTTAAAACGATGTGGTAGAAAGCAACGTGCGACTTGAAGGACATGATCCGGTGTGGATTCTTATTGTTACATCCACCATTTTATATAGGAATGAAGGTGCTCTTGGCTCGACGTCGTTTGTTCTATTCTACTAGAACCCTTCTTTTTTTATTGGGTTCTAATGTAAATAGTTCATGATGGAGCTCGAGTAGAAAGTATTTATTAATTTCTCAGGGGCAACGATCTAGGGTTAATGCCAATTAATAAATTGGAACAACTTCGTAAGTATATCTTCGATATAGAAATCGAAAGGATTCCATTCCAACAAATTTTCAAAATTGTTGGAACGGCTAAAACTTTTTCGATCGACAGTGTATCGCGCATGAATCAACCTCGGTATGATTCTTTGATAGAAAGAAATCCCAAAAGGGGTATGTTGCTACCATTTTGAAAGGATTAAGAAGCACCGAAGTAATGTCTAAACCCAATGATTTAAAACAAAAATAAAGGATCCCAGAACAAGGAAACACCACTTCAATTGTCTCACGGATCCGAATAAAGAATCCAAATAAATTTTAAACGAGACAAAAACGGTGGGTTAAAGACCACTCAATAAAAAAATATCTTAAAAATCTTTAATATATTTGAGAATTATTATTATTATATTATTGAACTTGAGTTATGAGTACAAATGATTTTTTTTCAGCAACGCAGCTAAATAAAAATGACTATGAGTTAAATTGAAATTTGAAATTATATTATAGAATAATTCATTTTACAGATTTTCTATTTATTCTAATTCTAATTTTATCCATAGACAAAACATCATTTTTTCTCGAGCCGTACGAGGAGAAAACTTCCTATACGGTTCTAGGGGGGGGGGGTTCTTTTTCATCTACATCTATCCCGATGAGCCGTCTATCGAATCGTTGCAATTGATGTTCGATCCCGAAGAGAAGGAAGAGATCTTCAGAAAGTGGGTTTTTATGATCCGATCAAGAATCAAACTTATTTAAACGTTCCCGCTATTCTCTATTTCCTTGAAAAAGGTGCTCAACCTACAGGAACTGTTCAGGATATTTTAAAAAAGGCAGAGGTTTTGCCCTAATCAAATGAAATTCAATTAAATTAAGGAAATAAAAAATAAGGGTAGGATAATGATTTCTATATCATTTTGGATATCTTTTCTATACTATGTTTTTTTATTTCCTTCTTTTCTTCTTCTATTCGTATCTAGTTATCATTGTTTTTATAGAATCCTTTTTGATAGAATCTTTTTTGATAGAATCCTTTTCTAAGGAAACCCTTATTTGATTCATCCTCACAAAATAGAACTATTTTGGCATTACCTGCAATTGGATGGTTTTCATTCGACCTCTAATATCAAGTAAGAAACAAGGAATCGAAGTTCTTTATTCTATATGGATTCAATACACTCTTGATTGCATAAATACTTTTTCTACTTCTTCTTTGTTTATTCTCCATCTAAACTAAAATTTTTAGTATATATGTATATGCAGTGCCAATCCAACACAAGTCCCTTTTTTACTATTCTTTCAATTTAAGTTCTTGTTTTTTTTTTCCATCGTATTCCTTTCTTAACGTTTATATTGACAACATTGTATCGAACAAATATAATTCATCGTGATAAGCAGTTCTATTTATTTCCGTCCCATAGGTTTTCTTTTTTACCTGTTGATTCAAATGATGGGTTCGTTGGATTTGATACCCGGATTTTTGATTGAAAAAGTGTATAACATAGAAATAGGGGATGGTCTAGCATTTTTTACATTTCTTTATTTATTTTGATCGGGAATTTTTTTTCATCTAATTTAGTCATTTTTATGTTCCAAATAGATTAGAAATTTTTTTCTATTTTTTATTTCGTAGATTAATGCTTTGATTTAATAATTTTTTTTTATTCTGATTGTATCTTCTGATTGTATCTACATACCCCCTTTTTCTATTTGGGTTGCTAACTCAACGGTAGAGTACTCGGCTTTTAAGTGCGGCTAGGATCTTTTACACATTTAGATGAAGCGAGGGATTCGTCCATACCATCGGTAAAGTTTTGGAAGACCACGACTGATCCTGAAAGGGAATGAATGGAAAAAAAT
>JARVZY010000554.1:0-29132 GCA_030686995.1 Artemisia argyi | reverse complement strand
AAGGAGTCTTGTTATGCCTTTTCACAATGATTGACCTATTTTGAGTGTAGCAGGCTGTTTTAACTGCCTCAGTCCAAAAATGTTTTGAGAGGACTGAGCCATTTAACATTGTTCTTGCTGCCTTAATGAGTGTTCTATTTCTTCTTTCAGCTACTCCATTTTGTTCTGGAGTATAGGGAGAAGTGAAATTTTGAGAAATTCCTTTCTCATCACAAAAACACTCAAGGTCTTGGTTTTTGAATTCAGTGCCATTGTCAGTCCTGATCTATTTAACTTTGACATCATTTTGATTTTCAATGTTCCTGACAAATGACATGATGGTTTCAGCTGCCTGACTCTTCTTGGTCAGGAAGTAAACTCAAGTATATCTTGAGTATTTATCCACAATGACCAGAGTATACTTCTGATGGTGAATGGACATTGGACTGACAGGTCCAAAAAGGTCCATATGAAGAAGATGTAGGCAGCTTTTGATGGAAAAGGTTTGTTTGGTTTTGAATGATGCCCTGTGGTGTTTTCCTTTTTCACAAGCAGAACAAGGCTTGTCTTTGGTATACACCAGGGATGGAAGGCCCAGAACTTTGTTCTGTTTGGCCAGGTTATTGATGCTCTTGAAGTTGAGATGAGAGAGTCTCCTATGCCATAGCCAGTTGATTGTCTCACTTGCCTTTGAGAATAGACAAGTCCTATTCTGAGTCAGGGATGACATTTCAAGGACATATACATCATCCCTCCTAGGGGCAATTAACACAACTTCCTTATTGGCATTAAAGATGGTCCCTCTCTTGTCACCAAACTGAACTATGTATTTGGCATCACATAGTTGGGAAACACTTATCAGGTTGTACTTGAGACCATTAACATAAGCTATTCTTGTAAAAACTATACCATTGCAGTTTACTGAACCATAACCTTCAGTGCGAGCTGATGAGTTATCACCAAATACTACTTTGGGTCCTGGTTCTTCAACATATTTGTGCAGAAAAATTTTCACACCAGTCATGCTTCTGGAGCATCCACTGTCTAGATGCCAAGTAGGATCCTTGATGTGTTTCTGCACAAACAGTAAACTGGGTTAGTTTTTCTTGTTGACCCACTTTCTAGTGGGCTTGGTCCTCAGGGACTTTTTGAACTCAGTTAGTGAATCATGGTCTGAAGTTGTGTGACCTCAGCTACCACATGTTTTACATTTTGTGGAGGTTGATGCCTCAGGTGACTGAGAAGTGTTGGTCTGGTTTTTCCTTCTAGACTGAATAACTTTGTCATGTCCCCTGGTTTCATGGGAGGGATCTCCACAGATGTCACAGCAATCTTTCATCATACAATCATCAGGAAGATGATCATTGAAACCACAGTGAGGACATGGTGAGAAAGGCTTAGCCTTCAGTCTTTGTTTGGAAGGTGTGGCATACTGATAGCCTTGGTTTTTGTATAGACCTCTTGCTTTTAAAGAAGCAGTGTGGGGGATGTGATCACAAGTTCTGTGGTCCTCTTGTTTGCATATCATGCAAAACAGGACTCTGAAGCATTTATCAGTGCTGTGATTTGGATAATTGCACAGTTCACATCTCCCTGAGGGTCTGGGTGTGGTTTTTGGTTTGGAAGAACCTGAGGATACTGAGGGCTTTGTTGATTTTGAGTCAGAGTTTTTCTCAGTGGACTCAATTTTCTCACTCAGCATCCTAACAAGTTCAGTAAGCTGATCAACCTTTGAATCAGTGCTTTCATGCTTCACTTCAGTGGGTACTGAAGGTTTTTGGTGTTCAGTGGGTGCAGGAGTAGGTCTTTTCAGAATAGTCTTTCCTAACTCTGATTTCTCTTTCGGAGAATGTGGTTGATAGACTAATGGTGCAAGGTCAGAATTGGGTTCCGCTCCCTGAAGTTGTTTCAGTGGAGGGAGTGGTGAATCAGACTTAGACTCAGTGATGGACTCAGTAAGACTAAGTTCATCAGTGACTCCTAGCAGCTCCTTGATAGCCTGACTTTCAGGCTCCAAGATTCTTCCAGTATTAAAATTTGGCATTTTACTATCAAGATTGTTTCTTTCAATCCAATCACTGGGTTTGGGAGCAAGTTCTTTGCTAGAGAGTATGTTGGTTAATAGAAAAGTTGTAGAATGGCTACTCTCCCCAGAAACTTCAGTGAGTCGATCATCACCCAGACCTGCCTTTTTGGGGCTGGGTGTGAGACTCAGTGTTTCATAAAGTTTGGGGTTTTTCTTCCATTTCCAAATAATTTCCTTTTCTTTCTTAAATTCTTCCTGAAGAGCTTGATTTTGTTTTAAAAGTTCAGAGTTTTGAATTTGAAGTGTAACACTTTCAAGCTTGGCTTGTTTTAAAGCAAGTAATTCATCTCTACAATGATTTAATTCAAAACTCAGTTTGTTAAATTTTGAAAACAAATTAAGTCTTTGCTCTTCAACATACTTAAGATCAACATTAATATAATCTAAGTAAGATTTCCAATCATCATTATCATACATAGAAAGTAAAAGATTTACCTTCCTCATAGTGATGTTAACACATTCACCATTTCTTGCATGACTCTTCCCCACAGCAAGTTTGTTGTCATCTGACAGAGCCATCAGGGCACTGATGTGAACTTCATCATCATCAGAGGACACTTCAACCTCATCCCAGTCATATGTTTCAGCAACAAGCCCTTTGTTCTTGGCTTGAGAAGGCTTTGGAACCTGAGGAGGCTGAGAGACTGTTGAGGATGATTCAAGAAGGGCAAGTTTAGCTTTTACCTTTCTGTACTTGGCTTCAAAGTCAATTTGAGGGACTTTTTCAAATCTTTGACTAGACTGAAGCATTTTTGGTTGAAATTTGCTGGGGCCTGAAAAAGAGTTATTTCCTGAAAATTTGAAGGATGGTTCTGAGGTTGTTTTTGAAAAACAATCTTTAGCAAAATGGCCCATTTTGCCACATTTAAAGCATTCAGTGTTGTCATTTGCTTTTGAAGGAAATTTGTTTTTCTTAAAAACCTTTTTGAATTAGCAAGGAGTGCTCTTTCATGAAATTCAATTTGAAGATCATTTAGGTACTCCTCACTGGTTCTTTGGTCAACCTCATCATCAGATCCATCCTGAAAATCCTGCACAACACCTTTTGAATAGAAAGCAGTTGATATGGGTGAAATTGTCAAGGCCTTTTTGGTCTCCTGAGCTTTATCAGAGTATCTCCTGGTGATAAGATTGTCTTCATAGACAAACTTCCCATAGATGGCAGGGAGCTCAAGGTTCTGAATGTGGTTTGCATTTCTCAATCCCTGAAAGAAGTTTAACCACTTCTCAGGGAGACTGTTGACAAAACCAACATTGATCTCATGTTTTGACAGTATAACACCATCATTTGTGTTCACATAAGTTATTTTCATGATTATCTCTGAGTTGTGAGCTTGTAGGATTAAATTTTGGCTTGTGCACTCTCTGAATCAACACTGACTCAGTATCTCACAAGCCCAACTCCACTAGTCTCTAACTTGCTCATAATTTGAGCTTTTCCTGAGCTTGTGAGCTCTTTGGAAAGCCCCTCAGGTCCCCTCTCCAGATTCCCATTTGGTTTGGTCCCTAAGTCTCTCTTGTGGGCCCCACAGTGGGCTGCACATTGCCCCTAAGGCCTGTTTGGCCTGAAGTGGATTTGGAATTGCTTATTTTATAATTTGGCTTATCCAGTGTGTATTGCTTGTAGTTTTAGCTTAATTTCTATCCCTCTAAGTTGTTCAAAGCTTATTTCATTAGTGTGGGTCCTTAGACAGCTTATTTAAGCTCAATACCCACACAATCAAGCTATAAGCTCACTGTTTGGCTTATTTAAGTGCACAGGGCTTATTTTTTAGCTTAAGCAGAAGTTCCTTCACAAAAGTCTCTTATTTTAAGTAGTTAAACAGTTGTGTAAAAGAAAATTCTAAAAAAGACAAAAATTTATAAAGTGGTAGCTTCTATTTAAGCCATTTGGCTTATTTTTCTGCTTATTTATAAGCAATTTTCATTTTTAAATTTTTCTTAGGCTTCTTTTTAGTTAAAATATTTTTAGGAATTTTTCCAGATTTTTCCTTGTTCATTTGGTATTTTTTTATAATTAATTTTAGTTTAAATTAATTAAATAATTAGTTTTAATTAATATTATATAATTAAAAAGTAGGAAAATTAGGTTTTCTGTTTTAAAAATAGTTTTATAATATTTTAGATTTTTTAAATTTAATTTTCAATTTTCTAGTTAATTTTCATAATTAATTAATAATTAGTTTAATTTAGTTAATTAAAAAGTAATTAGAAATTAGTAATTAATTAATTAATAGTAATTAATTAAATAGTGGTAAAAATAATTTTAATTTTCTAAAAATTTTCTTAAGTCATTAGGATTGTAAAAATATCATTTTCACGTTCGTAGGACTTTATTTGCTCATGTTTCACTTTTATTTTTGCGCGTTCGCGTTATTTTTAACTCAAACGCGCGTTTTTAGGTTTACTTACGTTTCTAGGTAATCTGATCATCAGTAATTGTTCCAATAGTGTTTCTAAGCTATTCTCAATCATAATCTCGTAGTTTAATCATAATAATCAAATTCCTGATCCTCCTGTTAAATCACCCGATCACTTAAAACGTTTTTGAATACAATTGCTTACCTCGCTGGGACATAACAACCCGGGAACACACTGTACTCCTTGGTTAGTTGGTTTTAGACGTTTGACCTTGTTGACCATCACCTGGGAAACTTAGTTGACCGTTTAGGACCAATCAAGTAACATGCACATTAACAAAACTACATGCTTAAACAAAAAAGACTAAATAGAAAAGCTACATGCTTAAGTTGTACCGAATCTTGGTTGAAAATTATTGGTATAGAAAAGCTACACAAAAGACATAAAAATGATGAAGTTGAGGATTTTGCATATCTAAAATCACATGTGTCGCAACCTGGCGTAACACAACTCTAAAAACTTGTCGCTGTAAAATCTTGTTGCTATATATGCACGGGTACTCGTCTAGTTTATTTACAGTATTAATAGTAAAAGTCTCATATCTCTTTGATAAAAAGAATTCGTCATCGTCATTTGACTTTCTTTTTCTTTATAATTTCTCAGTTATTATTTTTGTTTAACTG
Organism: Artemisia argyi; assembly: GCA_030686995.1. Lineage (NCBI taxonomy): Eukaryota > Viridiplantae > Streptophyta > Magnoliopsida > Asterales > Asteraceae > Artemisia > Artemisia argyi. The sequence goes on along the minus strand of JARVZY010000554.1, from coordinate 24,023 downwards.
AAAAATGGTTGATGGTGTTACTTAATTTTTTCTAATTGAAATGGCTATCAACTATTTTAATTTAATAAAAGTTTTGTAACTCGTCCGCGTATGTTTTAATGATATAAGTGAAATTTTTAATGATAAAACAAATAAAAATTCACCATATATATCACAAGGTTAGATTTGCAATTTTATGTCATTCAAATATATTGCTTTCATTTATAACCAAATTCGTACAGCACCTATATATTATTTAGAATCATCCAACACTAAATCGTATGTTTTTTTTTTTCAAACAACCCCTAACTTTATATAGGCTACAAGGCATGCTTTCATATAATCTATGGGAAGACAAGTCATTTGAAGACCGGACGTATTTAAATTTTTAATTATTTAGAATTGAACATTCCCCTAATGTTCTAAATGAGTAATTGAGCTACCGTGCGTTGCAGCGGGGCCAATTTAGTATTTGTTCTAATTTGAATGACATCAATGTAAATAAATTTTGGTCCTATTCGTTAAGAGTTTTTTTTATTTTTATTTATTTATTTATTTATTTATTTTTTTGGGTAAAGAGTTACCCCGATAAAGTATATTAATCACAGAAAATTTAAGTATAATAAAACACGCCTGAAATACTACATTAACCTTAGGCAACGCTTGAATGGCCACTAACTCGTTTGTGACATGCAATAAACGAACAACTCTAGCTAAAATCTAATTAACCAATACAAATCAGCAAGAAACAACAAAAAAGCCATAGGAAACCATCCAAGAGTGTTCCAAACATCAACACACACCTCCGAGCCAATCCAGCAGCAGCAACAAGGGAGCATAATGAGCCAAATGAGACTGCCTCCTTAAAAAACATTCACAAGAAAAACCCAGTGGGAAAAATCTTGGTAAAGGAAAAAAAAGTACAACTCTCAAGTATCACTCCCCATCTTGAATCGTGCATAGATCGACTTGGAATCTTCCATTTATCAAGTAATATTCGAGCAGGATGAGAGACCTTGCAGAACTGCATATACACTAGCTTGCGCGGAACATTCGAAATAATAACATCATAAAACTGAGAAGCAAACATACCCTTCTTCTTGAACTATCTTGAATTGCGTTCTTGGCAAATGTAATAGGTAGTAGCAGCAAGCAGATCCCGTGAGACAACACTCACAACATATCACCTATTCGTTATAAGTTAATTCAATCTTATACAAAAATGAACAATTTTCAAAATTCCGAGTAATTTGCAAAAGTGGATGTGTGGCTTAAGATTTTAAGCAACCAAAGTGCTATAGACATTAATTTTTGGTTATTTAATGTTTGTTAGAAAATCTTTATAAACTATATTCTTGGTTGTATACAAGGGTTGGTTTTCTTGTTGTCTAAAAAAATATAAAATTAAAGTAAAAATGTGTTAACTATTATAACTTTTTTAATTAAATAAAAATATTTAATATTACTAAATTTTGATTGGTTTAAAGGATTTCTGTAAAGTTCTGGACATAAGTCCTCGCCAAATCCCTGGTGAGCCCGGCTATTTTATGGTGATTAATTAATTTATTAATTAACTAACCAATTAATATAATTAATTAATTATGTAATTAGGCTTTGGCGAGGACACTTCCTCACCAAAGGTGTGGTGGGTCCGGATTATTACTTTGACTGAGATTATGGGTGGGTCTTACATGGTCGTTGCTAAACTTCAAAAAAGTCCTCGTCAATAAATTTAGTGACGGGCGTATTGGGAGGACATATTGACGACAACATGTCCCTGCCAATTCTCGCTAATGGCTCCATCTTGTCCTCGAGATTAGAAAGAAAGCACACCAATTTCTATTATCCCATTTCATTACGAACCGCATAATAGTTACCTAGTATTTGATTTTAACCTAGTCGCAGATTCATATTTCCATAATAAGTAGACGCGTTGATGAAAAATATCTTTTATTTTGGGTCTTTAGCGTCGCTTTATTTTGAAAAATATATTTTATTTTGTTAGAAAATCTTTATAAACTATATTCTTGGTTGTATTCAGGGGTTGGTTTTCTTCTTGTCTAAAAAAATATAAAAATAAAGTAAAAATGTTTTTACTATTATACCTTTTTTAATTAAATAAAAATATTTAATAATACTAAATTTTGATTGGTTTATAGGATTTATGTAAAGTTCTGGACATAAGTCCTCGCCAAATCCCTGGTGATCCCGGCTATTTTATAGCATGTATTTGACAGTAAAACGCTAAAAACATATGGATTGCTCGTAAATTTGTGCATAAGGTTACTTGCCTTGTTTAAGATTGAATTTATCAAAACGATGGAAGGTGCTCTTGTCAGCATGCACGTCTAACAGATCAACATTAAGGTCATAACTGCATCGAGAATTTTAAGTGACGTTAGACCACGTGACTTTGTAGAATTTGAACCGCAGAAGATATAATAGCATTAAATCGGCAATAAGAAGGTTCTTTTAGTACCCAGTTAAATCCAAACTCTCGAAAACTTATTTTAAAGTCAGATATGTTCCATCCCGGAATATCACAACCTGAAAAGAAAAAAAGAAAAAAAAAGATACAAATTAGACAAGCGACTACGATAAATCATTATAAAGATGAACAACAGATTACCTCATCGGGTTCTTTTCTCAACTTGGACTTTATGAACCTCAAAAGATGTTTTTGATTCATACACGCAGAATGATGAACATGAGTATCGACTTTCCGGACATTATAAAATTCACGATGAGGTGCACTTTTCTGAGCTAGGAATTCTTTGTCCGCATTCAGCATCAGATGAAGGTTGAATTTCTGGATATAGAAGCAAATCGAAGTCAATGATAACGTATTCCCAAAAATCAAATGCAAAACATTATAAACACGGAATCTCAAGAGTATCTACCTGTTCCAAAAGACCAAGACGGTGATGGCATACTGTTCGTGTATTCCCAGCAGCTATCACTTTAAGGATGTGATGCAGGTCGGTGAAAAAAGTTGTTGCATCAGCGACAGGAAAAAGCTTCTCTTTTGCTGAACAAAAAAAAAAAAAAAACAGTTAAATACTCTCCGAAATACTTGAAGGGAGAATTAAGTATCATTTCTATAAATCGCAGGATCTTACAATCTTTATTTTCATAAACATGAATGACTCCGTCTTCCATTTCAAAATGCTGCTGCAGCACATTTGAAAAGGTCATGTCAGCAAACTTATATTGACTCAACATGAATCTACGTGAAATACATAAATGGTTTAAAAACTCACATCGGTTTTTCTCTCAGGGATATAATCAAAAGGATTTGGGTTGCGCTTTGGAGTACTAGGGTCAGATATGACCTCTTTCTCCCACGGAGCAATGCTTTCCCTGAACACATAACTGTCTCGCATTTCAAGACAGACCTGTAAAGCCTTGTAAACCTCCGCTTCATCGGGTGACGGCGTCTCTGCACATAATCACACTTTATGATGTTCGGGTACAATTATATAAGGGCATTGAAGTATTTCACGTACAGATATTTATTTCTATAAATGTAGTCACATAGATGAATTAGTTAAGAGAAATGAGTACCATATGGGGTAATCCTAAGGCGCACAAAAGTTTCCTGCTCGGGCTCCTTTCTGAGAATATCAGCAGCTACAGGGTCAGGTTGTACATCATGCAGATCACCAGATACACTGTGTGATCGTATCAACGCAGCTGCAGCTATGGGCAATTGTTCACCATTTGCATTAGCATTTGCGTTCTCTGGACCCTGCTCATTTGATGTTGAATTAGAATGCGGTAAATACTTGTAAGTTTACAAAACATACTTGTGAGTGTATCAAAGCTTTACCGCGTTGCCATTAGTGTTGAGGTAGCCAGCATCTAAATTAGCATTCTCGTTCTCATTCACATCAACGTCTTCATCAGATCCTTCAACGCTTTCGAAGGCACTTGCGCTAGCAACCGGAGACTTTGGAGAAGTCGGTCTAAGTATAAGTGAAGCTCTCTTTGCCAACCCTGCGTGGCTAGTAGATTTCCCTATGATGATTGAAGCAACCACGCATTAGAAAACTTGATTATATTACAGCAAGAGTCGACAATACATAAAGTGATAAAGATCGTTTCAGTAAATACATAAAATCTCACCATTCATTCCTATATACATAAAGACCTAAACTTTATCATAGAAATTGGGATAAAGTATCAACCTTTAAGCTTCCTTTAATCACAGAAAACCCATAACGCAATAATCATAAAATCTCACACTAACCACTTAAAACAATGTAACCCAAACGGTCATAAAAATTAACCATATAATTTTATCATCAACCAAACAAAAACTTCAAACTTTTGATCTCACCTTCCGGAAGAGTATGCAATTTAGGCATGAACAAAAAAAATACAGTAGTACTTTTATGACCTAAATACATAAAGACATAAGCTTTAACAAAAAATATAAATCTAACAACCTTCAGGTACAGTACGCAATTTAGGCAAGCCAACAGGAAACCCATCATCATCCTCAACAGCCCCACTAACATCGGGCAAAGAAGCACTCGCCCCCCTCCTATAAACCCCATTTCTCCGACCGCCCTTGTTCTGTTTCTTGTAATGTTGCAATAACCCATCATCCCCATCAAGATTATTAGTAATATCTTTTTCAAGGGTTTCGGCGAATTCGAGTAATTGGTTAAGGGTTTTGCGGTGCATATAGTATGCTGATACTGCTACAAATGAGGCGCCTACTAGTGCTGCCATCGCTAAATGCATCGCATATGCATCCATTTTTTTATTTTATCTGAAAATGTGAAATTATATATAATAAAACCCTACTACTACTGAAAATGTATGTGGGGTATTTATAGTGGGAGTTAGTATATGCGATTGGATATGTGTTTGTATGTTTTGATGGTGGTGGTGATTAATGGGACCCTTTAACTTTTAGACATTGGTGGTGCTATAGTGGTCCTCATCTTTAATAGATGTTACAACACGTTGCTTTATTTAGGTTTGGATATACTCGGTTTAACTGAGATCGAATTTCATTTTGTCTTTGCTAATGCTCAAGATGTAGACTTAAAACCGGAAATCTTATGAGGAGATCAAGTGCCTTATCACTAATCTTTAACTCAAGATGTACATCTAGTGAGGTTTTTATTGTAGTGATAGATTTGTGATTATGCATTATTATTCGCTTGTTTTTATGCGTTTTACCGGAGGCTTGCTTTATAGTGGTTACTTGTTTGTGGGTATGGATTGCAGGTGGTTCCTCCTTTAATACTTCGGTTTTCATGGTTGCAACTTATACAAAAAAAACTAGCCATACTTAAGGTGATCAAACAACTATGAGAACGAAAAAGGGTCATCGTGTAACCTAAATACATAAAAACCTAAACTTTAACCTAATAAGTCCACAACTCTATCACCGAAATTAGGAAAGAGATAACCAAACAGCCATAAGAACAGAAAAGGGCAAATTCTGAAATATATACGAACAGGGTATCATTTCATTTCATTCATACAATAGACATAACAGGATCATACAAATTCACATTAACCTATTAAAACAATGTACCAACATATTTGTATCCAAATAATTAACGCATTAACATAAAAAAGATCAAAACTTTAACTAAAATCCCACAACCCCATAATCCAAACTGTCAAAAAACACTAATCTTTATTCTTTAAACAACCCACATATCGCAATCATTAATTTACCATTAACAACACAAAAAAAGTAACTTTTTTTTAACTCCATTTCGACAACCCCATCACAGAAACTGAGAAAAAGCACCAAGCTTTAAGCATCCCATATAACACAACCATACAATTTCGCCTTGAGAACTAAAAACAATGCACCACAATACAATTCACCCGTAAACCACAAAAGATAAAAAGGGTTATTAGCCATTATCTTTAAAAGTGTACTTTAATATCCTAAAAATCCCACAAATCCATCATCCTTTAAAAAAGCACCAAACTTTAACGATCCCATATAACACAATCATAAAACTTCACATTAACAATCTCTTAAAACACACAAATTAACCACATAAGCATTTAAACATAATCTAATCTAACCTTCATCCCATGAAAAGTAACTTTTTTTTTAACCGACCTTGTACAAGCTTATATAAGTCCCAAGTTTCAAAATAAGCCGAAAACATATAACCCGTAACAAATAACCTTACGAGCTTATTTGATTTCGCCTTATATTTTATAAGCCCCAATTTTCTCGCTTATTTTGAGACTTATGAGCTTATATAAATTTCAAAATAAAGTCTCAAAATAAGCCTGAAAATTGGGACTTATGAAATATAAGCCGAAAAACAAATAAGCTCATAAGCCCACATATAAGGTTAAACAAACACCCCCTAATTAACACATTAACATCAAAAGGATCAAAACTTTAAACAACCCAATCATTAATTTACCACAAAAAAAGTAACTTTTTTGAACCAACCTTCAGTAAAGCATGCAATTAACACATTAACATCAAAAAGATGAAACAACAACAACAATACCCAATCCCGCCAGAGCGAGCGGGGTACAGGGGAGGTAAAATGTAGACAGATCATACCCCTATCCTCGGCTAAACCTCGGGCAACTAAAAAAGATAACTTTAACTAAAAAAACAACCCACATATCACAAAAAGTAACTTTTTTAAAACAACCTTCAGGTAAAGCATGCAATTAACACATCAACATCAAAAAGATGAAACAACAACAACAATAGGGTACAGGGGAGGTAAAATGCAGACAGATCATACCCCTATCCTCGGCTAAACCTCGGGCAACTAAAAAAGATAACTTTAACTAAAAAAAACAACCCACATATCACAATCACTAATTCACCACAAAAAGTAACTTTTTTAAACCAACCTTCAGGTAAAGCATGCAATTAACACATTAACATCGAAGATGAAACAACAACAACAACGATACCCAATCCTGCCAGAGCGGGGTACAGGGGAGCTAAAATGTATACAGATCATACCCCTATCCTCGGCTAAACCTCGGGCAACTAAAAAAGATAACTTTAACTAAAAAACACCAATCTAAACACAATCATTAATTTACCACAAAAAGTAACTTTTTTTTTTACCAACCTTCAGGCAAAGTATGCAATTTAGGCAACCCCACAGGAAACCCATCTTCCTCAACCCCCGAAACCGCACCCGAAACAGCCGAAACATCAGGCATAGAAGCACTAGCCCTCCTATAAACATTCCTCCTAGTATTAATGTTCCTCCTAGTATTATTCTTATTCCTATAATGCTGTCCCAACAATTCATCATCACCCTCCTCAATAACCCCACTATCTTTTTCAAGGGTTTTAGCAAATTCAAGTAACTGGTTTAGGGTTTTCCTGTGCATATAGTAAGCTGATACAGCTACAAATGAGGCGCCTACTAAGGCTGCCATGGCTAAATGCATCGCATATGGGTCCATGGCTGATGGGTTCTTGACTGTGTGTGTTTTGAGAAATGAATAAAACCCTACCGATGGAATAAAGTGTGTATTTATATGCGGTTTTGGGGATTTTGTGTTTTTTTGTGTTTTTGAGATGGTGGTGGATGTGGGTCCCACATTTGTGGTGGTGTTTTGTGGTCATGTTTTTAAGAGATGTTGTAACACGTGCTTAAACCGCGCATAATAAGGGTGTCATGATCGAGTCTTGGATCACATAAGACGGGTCGGTTTTATTATGGTTTGTCTTGAGCACGCATCTTTAATTGATAAAAATGAAGACTCGGTCGATGCCAAGCATAGACGGAACTTAGGTGAATATCGGGAGGGCAGAGTGGTATATTAGTTAATTTGAGGGGTCAAAGTTGTATTTCCTTAAAATATATATAAGTAAACCTCAAAATTTTGAGAGGGTCGTGGCCCTCCCCGGTCTCCACTAAGGGCCGTCTATGATGCCAAGACCGAGTTTGTAGTGTGTGTTTTTGTATGTATGTATGTTTTGGTGTTGTATATTTGTATTTAACTAAGGTATGTACTTGTGGTGAAGTTTGTTGTAGAGAGAAGCAGCTAATGTGGCGTTGAGGTGATGGTCGTGAAAGCGATCTTATGGTCTCCTAATTACATCCGACCTTAGGTTAGTGGTATAGTGACCAACATCACCGTCAATTCAACGCCATGTCAGTTTGTCTCTCCACAACTAACATGAACACCAACGTAGTATAATAACACAACAAACATCACTACAAACATTATTCTGACCGACTGACTGTTTTTTTTTCTTAAGAAAATACTTAAAACGGGTGAACGATGAGTTTTTTCATATTTAAGTTACTAAAGATGACGAGTTTGTGACTCAGATGTATGGTTTAGGCATATCCATTTAACTATCGACATTGGTGGTCCTATAGTAGTCCTTTAATAATTTTTGAGGTGTTACCACACATGCCTTTATTTATGTCCGGATCTACATGGTTTAATTGAGTTTTAAAAATAAGCAAAAGTTCAAACTTTTATCGAAAAACAAAATCGGTGCATTTAATGTGAAGTATATACAACATCGAGATGGAAGTGCAAGACTTGCCGGAATTAATCACATGATATTTAGTAATTAGCATAGAATTAAAAGTCGGTTATGGATTGAGATGAAGTTGAAAAAGTTGCAAGAATAATTGATGATTTAACCTAATGCAATATATATAGATATATGTATTATGTTGATGCATTTTGATATACAAGTAATTTATGTGTGTTTTAATTCTATTGATGTAGCTCACATGTGCGAATTGATTCAAGAAAATGTGCACGAGCTTGTATGTAAAGCAACATTTAAATGGTTAAATGATACATTTTAGCATAATTAGTTTATGTAAGCATGCAACTTGAATAATGAATATAAAAGAAAAAATACATAATTTTTGCTTGAACCCATTGTAAATTAAAAAAATTAAGTTTAAGACATAATAGTGGAGTCCAAATATTTTAGGAGTTATTAATAGTGTTTTAATTAATATTCACTTGCTTAGCTATTTAGAAATGAGTTTATTGATAAAATTTATTAATATTTGTTAGACTTCAATGTTAATTTTCAATGAAATTAGTTGTATAATAAAATGAGACGAAGCTAAAAAAGTTTGTAACGATTTCTACACAGTTTATGACTTCATGTGACATTATTATAAATACATTATTACACAAACATTAATTTACAAACTTAATAAAGAAAATATTTAATGCACATTAAACTATGACCAATTAGATAGACCCCGTATGCTTCATATTACCATGCAAAAATCATCTAATGAACAAGTATTGTAGGGCTAAGTAATAGACCAAAAGAAACAAAACCATTTTTTTATCATGCAAATAAGTAACAAGCCAAAAAAAAAAAAAAAAAAAAAAACTTAATAACCAAAAGCCCATTTATAAAATACAACACCACAAAACCAAAACAGCATCAAACATTTTTAAATTTGTATACAAGAAAGTCAAAACGTTTCATACAACATACTAAACAATAATTAAGCATACACTCGCCAATACACAGAAAGAATACGCTAATAACAATTAGATTCAAAGCTTGTGCGTAGCACGAGTTCTGTATGCCTCGTTTCCTATAAACCCCAACATTTTTCCTAGTATTACTATTATTCCTCCTCTTCCTATAATGTTGTCCCAACAACTCATTACCATCATCAATAACACTACCATCATCTCTATTACTAGATGAATCTTTGTCAAGGGTTTTGGGAAATTCAAGTAACTGGTTCAGGGTTTTCCTGTGCATATAGTATGTTGATACTACTACAAATGAGGGGCCTACTAGTGCTTCCATAGCTAAATGCATCGCATATGGGTCCATTTTTTATGGGTTCTTAACTATGTGTGGTTTTCACCTTTTAGTGTGTGTGAAATATAAATAAAACTCTACTACTGGAATAAAGTGTATTTATATGTAATTGGATATATGTTTTGTGTTTCGAGATGGTGGTGAATGATGGGTCCCACATTTGTGGTGGTATTGTGGTCTTATACTTAAGAGATGTTACAACGTGTGCTTAAACCGCGTGTAATAAAGGTGTCACGATCGAGTCTTGGATCACCCAAGACGTGTCGCTCTTATTATGGTTCGTTTTGAGCATGCGTTTTCAACTAACAAATATAAGACTCGGTCGATGACAAGAGCAAGTTGTGTAGTTTGTGTTTACGTGTGGTATATTTGTGTTTAAGTGGGTTATGTTTCCTTGGTAAAGTTGGTTGGAGAGAAAAAAAAGTTGATGTGACGTTGAGTTGGCGGCGATGAATGCGGTCTTGGGGTCTCTAAACTACATCCAGCCTTAGGCTAGCGGTAATGGTGACCAACATCACCACCGTTAATTCAGTGTCACGTGTGCTTCGCTCTCTACAACCAACATCACCACAAACATTATTCTGATTGACTAATTGTTTTTGTTTTCTTTTGTTATTTCTTAATATATATACTTAAAACTGTGAACAATAAGTTTTTTCATGTTTAGGTTATCGATTATGGCGAGTTTGTGACTCAGATGTATGTTTGAGGCATATCCATTTAACTTTCGACATTGGTGGCGCTATAGTAGTCCTTTAATAAATTTAGATTTGTTACAACATGTGCCTATATTTCTGTCGGGATATACACGGTTTAATGTGATATGTTTTTCGTTTTTTCTCTGTCAATCTTCAACATAATACTTTCTTCGTCCTATATCTTGGAATATCCAAAATTAAGTGTCAATTTTATATTTCAATCATTAAGATAATATTTTAGTAGGTAAAAATAATACTTTTTCCGTTTCAAAATTGTTGTCAAGAGACAAAAATCACATAGTTTAATAAAAGTGGAACCACAACCACTCAAATAAAATATTCTCAAACTAAATTCTCTAATTTTTACTTAAAAAGGAAAGTGAATAATTATTTTGAGACATCCCAAAAATGTAATATGAACTATAATTTTGAGATGGATGGAGTATTTGATTGGTGGAAAGTGTAGTTAGTAACATTTCATAAACCTTGTACATTTTGGAGGTGGAAACTTATTATGAGACATATGAAGTACTTGAAATGGGTAAATGGTGACGGTTTTCCTGTTTAGGTTACCGAGAAGGACGAGTTTTTTTACTCAAATATACGCGGCTTAACTAGATATACCGTGATTGCTTCTGGCTGTTTTATAAATTACTACTAGTATTGGACTTAGGTTGTATATTTAGTCAGGCTTAAACATGAAATCTCTTGTGACGACATTAAAAATGCTCAGCACTAAGCCACTTTGATGGTAATTAACACGTGCCTTTATTTGTATTTATGAATTTCGACAAATGAATATAATTGTTTTTTCGTTCAAAAAAAATATTATTGCTTTTGCATTATTGCTAGCATTATTTGAAATGACCATTGATGTTTAGCTCTTAAAACTAGTGTCATGGTTGAGACAAAATAGTGTTAGCAACTCATCTAAGACGAACATGCATGATTGTAAATGTTTGGTTTAAAGTTTTGGTAGATTTTATTGTAGTGATTAATTTATGTTATGGATTGTTATTACTAGTAACTTTTTTTTATGCGTTTTCATATTATCTTTTTTAGGGAAATTAGCCTTCAATGTCCTTGAAATTTTGTACTATATAATAATTACTTTATAAAAAAGGGTTTTGCTAACAACAGACCTAAAGGTTGTCGTTAAGATGCTTTGTTTTACTACAATTTCTGATAATAATATAGTTCATCCAATCATAATCAATCATTAATTGTATATGTAATATTTCCGGGATTTTCTCTACTTTTTTCGAAATTATTATCCAATAAGAATCATTCAAAAGAGATAACGTAATGAAAATTAGTTGCTTAACGACCACCCTTAAAGTTGTTGTTAGCAAAACCCTATAAAAAAAGATATTATAGTTGACACATGCTTTTTTCATATTATCTTTTTAAATTGTCACCCCATTTTCCTCGAGATAAAGTAAAATTATAAAAACACTATGAGTCAATGTTCTTATGTTTGTAAAGCTATACTATATATAAAATAAAAACTAAAAAATAAAATGTGAAAACTAAAACTAATAAAAAAATGTGAAAAATTAAACTAATAAAAGAAATAGTGAAAACTTAAACTAATAAATTAATAAAGAAAATGTTGAAACTTAAACTAATTAGTTTATGTGTTTCGGGTTGACCAATTTAACCCGTTATATATATAAAAGTAGGCACATTACATGAGTTAAACATGTTTGCGGGTCGACATGTTCAACCCATTTAACCCGTATAATAAATATAAATAGTTTTTAGTTTAAGTAAAAAATTTTAAACGGGTTAGTGGGTCGACCCACTTAATTTATTCATAACCCGAGCCTGTTTTATTTAATAAATAGGTTAGTTGGGTCGACCCAAAATATATTATAGACTTAACTCAAACCTGTTAATTTGCGGGTCGGTTTCAGGTCGGGTTTCGTATCTAGTCAGAAATTCTCACCCCTATCTGCCTCTATAAAATCATGTTGATATGTATGAGTGCTAGTCTACTTTAAATAAATAAAAGGATTTACCATAAACAATACCAATGTTTCCCTCTTTTAACTTGTCTTGGCATTTTGCCTCAAAATAAGTTGTCTAGTCATTCTCATCATAATAAATACAAATGTAAGTGTATTATTGCTATTTTGTTTGTGTTTTTTAAAACATCGACATTCTCAACATACGTATTTTCGAATTTCCATTCACATAAATTCAAGAATTGTGGACGTATGGTTCGGACTGGACCCTACATGGGTCAGGCCCGGCAGACAGCGGCCCACTCTAAACCTAAACCCTAATCCATGCCTTATAAATATAGGGTTGGGGTTCCATTCACAACAGAATACAACATAACAGGTTACCCTAAACCTAATTCTCATATGCTCCGCGCATCAATACTAACTTGACCGTCGGAGGTGGATCCCGGGGCTACGGCCTCGGGTCCACTCCTAACGGGTTCTCTTTGTTGACAGGTCTATTTAGGGCTTGAGAAGACGACTAACGGCCCAAGGAGAGTCGTTGAACAGCCCGCACCAGATTATGCATCAACAAGTTGGCGCCATCCGTGGGACATGATTACGACAAGTTTCGTGTTCTCACATTACCGGAAAGCAACCATCGAGTTCAAAAGCCGGTAACTTTATTTTCTGTAGATGACACGCAGATACAAAATAATATACGATACTATCTCCCAAAATTGGTACGTCATCGTATATCGCTGTTATCTTTTAAATATTCCCAAAAGCCAGTTTGAATATTCCAAAACTGGTCAAATTGTGTTCACGTGGAGCTGTGATTATTTAATTGCATCAATGAGTAATTAATTTGGGTTTCGTAATATTCATAAATTTAAGAGATATATCCATATTTTTTGGTACATATCTTTTAAGATATGCTATCTTTAAAATATTTAGAAGGTTTTACATAAACCTTTAAACTTGGTAAACACGATTTTACCTATAACCGCACTAAGTCCGCACGATCGGACCTACTTTATCTTTTAGCCGCGAACAACGCAGTCACGATAAATTTACCCGCGTTAGGCCATGCGTTCGGACATCTTCGCAGATTGGCGCCATGAGCACAATGTCACGTACATGCACCACGATGCTAGTCAATCGCCATGAGCGCACTGGACGAAAGCCGTGGTCCTCTGCGATCATCCACAAAACGTTAGAGTCTATGCGGTCACGATAAATCTATCTGCGTTTGTGTGTGCGAAACTATTAGTCGCGGTCACGGTACGTCCATCCGCGCCATTGTTTTTATTATAATAAAAAATCAATAAATTGCCATGAGCGCACTGCGTTCGCAGATTAGCTACGTGCTACTTTTTTTTATGTAGTTTGTAAAACCTCACGATAGGTGTAATTCACATTACTACTTCTTTTATGTGTTAATTATATATGCTATGTGCTATATATTGCTTCACGCTAATATTTTACTTCATTCGTTATTTATATTTTGTGATTCGCAGCATATACTTTTAATATTTGCATTAAGTGTTTTTCAGGATTTGAATAACTAAGTTTAATGCTCCTACACGAGTAGCACCATCAAACTTGGGGGGCTACCAGGGTATATCCTACCACTATTTCCGTACAAGTCACGCAGGCATATTTGGAAGCAGATCGTACGTAAGAGGTATTGCAAGCCCAGTACAAAGACGGATTTAAATATTCGCACCATCTTGCCGCAGGGGAGACGTCCTTTGTCGGTTGTAAAGGCGAACGAAATGTTCGCACACAGCGCGCCCAGCGCGCACCTTTGTCGCGAACAACGCGCATCCTTGTAGCGCACAACGCGCACTTTTGCCACAGAAGTACGTCTTCTGTCGCACCATGCTGCATCGCTACTTGTATAAAAGGTACGCCCTTACCCAGGATACAGCATGCGGAATCCACCTTCACCATTTGTGAGACAATCGCAATCCCAGTGCGCATTGTCGCATGTGGGCTGCGCAGTATGGTCCGTCCCATATGCACACAAGTTGCGCACACATGGGTCATGCCGTCATGGTTGATTGGGCCTACGCGGCCATGAACAGAACTTAAGTCTAGTATAACATAGCCACGCACTATGCCATACTAAACTTGGGGGGCTTGTGGACGTATGGTCCGGACTGGACCCTACATGGGCCAGGCCCGGCAGACAGCGGCCCACTCTAAACCTAAACCCTAATCCATGCCTTATAAATATAGGGCTGGGGTTCCATTCACAACAGAATACAACATAACAGGTTACCCTAAACCTAATTCTCATATGCTCCGCGCATCAATACTAACTTGACCGTCGGAGGTGGATCCCGGGGCTACGGCCTCGGGTCCACTCCTAACGGGTTCTCTTTGTTGACAGGTCTATTTAGGGCTTGAGAAGACGACTAACAGCCCAAGGAGAGTCGTTGAACAGCCCGCGCCAGATTATGCATCAAATATGTCATCTTTTTGGTTTCACCAAACCACAAGGATGGTTTTGCAGTTTACTCTAAATAAAATGTATTTTCTATTTAAACACTATTTTTAGCTCGTCGAAAATCACAAAATCGTCTTCATTTAACAATCCTAGTTGTATTGCAGTTGCATCACCATCGTCTTCTTCCTTTTCTTTTTTATACTTGTAGTAATTAAGATGATTTAGTTGAGTATCAAAAAGTCGAGGAATTTGCCAAAAGACCAAAAGGATAATTCCTTTAGCTTTATTCCAAAGGATAATTCCTTTTTCGCTAATAACATTGATATAATATTCCATTCTAGAATGAGCACGGTACCGGTCTCGTACCTAATTAGTTGTACTGATTTTTTTCTGAGCATAAATTAGTGGTACCGGTACCGTACTGAACGGGATACGGATAGTACCGGTACCGATAGAAAATATGGTTTTTCCCGTTTTTTCGGGAATTTCTCGATTTGGTATCGGTCCTGTACCGAATTAGTGGTCCCATTTTTTTACCTTATTTCGTAGTCCCGGTACCGTACCGTATATCGGGATCGGTACGGTTCCGGTTCGGTTTTGAAATTCGGGTCGAAATGCTCGTCCCTATTCCATTCGATTATGGTTCGATGAGGTTTAATGAAATATACATGTAGTATTATTTTTATTTTTAAACATTCAAATTATAATTTTGAGTCTATACTTTTCATTTAATAGATTAAGATCCTCTCGCATTTATATAAACATAATATGTCATGTTAAACAATAAATACAAAAATAGACAAACGGAAAGGTCCTAAGGAAAGTTAGGACCCGTTTTTTGTTTACTCTCATGATTTTAGCTAGCATGATTTATCATGTTCAATCACACTATAACATGCGCTTTTCATTTTATGTTATTGTTTCTGCTTTTTATTTTACTAATAAAATCGATGCTAGATTTGGTATGTCCCATGTCTTACGTGTTCATTGATTTTTTTAACATAGAAAACACTATCATCTCAAAAACAAGGGTTAATGAAAGCTTTCATTTGTTAAACGTTTTACTAATTTGTTCATAGAATTTTATATTAAAAAACGACGTTATTGTCTTTAAGTTTCATGGAACATGAATACGTTTGACAAAAGAACACGGTTTTGTTTTCTACAAATTTAAAAAAGAAAGATGAGTAAGTGTTTTTGGCAACATGTTTTTACTTTCTAATATTAAACTCTTTATGTAGTTTTCAACTAATAACATTAACTAAAAGACTAGGCAAAAAAACATAAAGTAATTTAAAATAATGTATTTTCTTCTTTTACGTGTGCCCCGCGTCTCATATATGGCCCCAACTGTTACAAAGAAATATATAGAAAGAATTGTATAAAGTTAACAGCTTTACATGCTTGTATTTATGAGTGTGCAAATCAAATAATAGACTGAAAATCATCTCACATTTAAAAATGATGGTAAATATAGCAAACCAGTGGTGCGTCGCGACGTGATAAAAAAAATTAATAAAAAATATATATTCGGTTTCTTAAATTTCGGTTAATCTAAAAATAATTATTTGTTAAAATCTTTACTGTGAGAGTGTGAGTTATAGTAGGTGCAAAAACATTCATTTATAGCTACAAAATAAGATTCTCATACAAAATAATGTATAACACACAAACAAAAATCATAACCAATTAAATATATTATACATTTATATAAATCCCGTGAAAAACGGTGCCGTTTTTGGCATACCGTCCACTGTAGCGTGCGCGTTTTCCCGCTAAAAAACACGGGCCATATTGGGCAACTTCTCAGCCCTATTTTACTCCTATCCAGCTACAGTATGACCCAATAACAATCATACATATTTGCTATATGATCCAGATCAAGAAACCTAGAAGCATCTCATCGCCTCAATTATTATATGAGGCTGAAAGCTCTCTCTTTGATATGCACCAATATCTTTTCGATCGATGTGTGCAACCTTGGGGCTTTTGATTTATACAGGGTTTAGTGGCCGATTGGCTGCTGATGCATGATTCCGGTGGTAAGAATTGTTGTTAATTAAATGATTTATTGAAAACCCTAATTTTTGGGGCTTTTGATTTATACATGGTTTACTGGCCGATTGGCTGCTGATTTATACAGGGTTTATTGAAAACTCTAATTTTTGGGTTCATGTATGCAAGTTTGGGGCTTTTCATTTATATAGGGTTTTGTGGTCGTTTGGATTTAGGGCTTTTGATTTATATGGGGTTTAGTTGCCGATTGCCTGCTGATTGATAATTTAAAATGATTCGTTGAAAACCGTAATTTTTGGGTTTTCGTTATTCCCTGTGGTTGGTTATTGGTTCGTTGTAGATGTATTGGTGACCATTTATTTCTTACTATGCGTGCCTCGCCAAAATCCATATCTTGGCTAGGCAGTCACACCAATAATGTGATTGTAGCCAAGTCGAGTGGTTGACGACGCTACACCAAAGTTTTGCCTTCAGTTATGCTGAGGTTGTTCTAATTAGCCTTATGTGCCCCTATCATGGCAGGGCATCACGGTAACGTGTTTGCAGCCGGAGGGTAGACAAATCTTGGCATGGCAACTCAGTTGCTTTGCAGCCATGCCGTGCGTAGTGTGGAATCGGTTATTCATGGATTGTATAAGTAAAATTGTTTTTTAACAACGTTTTTCGGGCTGTGATGATTGTTGAAATTTTGGAAAGATGTTCCAATCCTAATTTGGTAAGGTAATGACCGGATGGCATAGCATATATCCCTGCTATGCAACCGGATTTCTTTTCAACCATGAAGGAATTCGGATACTTCTATGATCTAATGACCATATACATATCTGAGCCCAATCTTTTATTGCACCACATTTGTGAAAAATAGTTATAGCGATAATAGCTCTAGGCTATCTTACAGCCTATTGGAATCGAAGCAGGTTAACAGGTTTGTCAATCCTATATACGCCCTTGGAAAGTTCAGTTTTAATTATCAGATGTTTCGTTTGTATAGTTATATCACCTATACTTACACTTGCAGTTTTGTTTTATTCAGTGGGTCGCTAATGTATAGTTATATTGGATCTGTTACAGAAAAAAAGGCTTTATTTGAAGCTCATTATCAGAAAATTGATGCTAAAAAGGCGGCTACTGCTGCAGCAGCGTCGTTGCTTGAGTAAGAAAAGGCTAATCGGGTGCCAGTTGCCATAGATCTGATGTTGAAGAGAGAGATTGTGGTATAGATGCAGGTAATAATTAAGCTAAACATACCATTTTAATTACATTTAGACCCATATAAAGTCGCCCCGCCCCAGCGGGATTGGGTATGCTGTTATCGTTAGGCCCATATAAAGTAAAGCGGGTAAAAAGCAAGTAAAATTGGCATAATGCCAAACACTCCTTTAATTCATGCATAATATTATAAAGATGTAGAAATCTGCAATTTTAAATCCAATCTTGATTCGTTAATTGTGTTATATATGGTCTTTACGTCGTTGGTGCTTCCATAAGCGTTATGTGTCAGCAGTTGAAAAAACGATACAACCAAAACTGTGGCCCTCATTTTATGCTGTGCAGGTCGCGGAGTATTGGAAATGAAGTTACCAGGGCTGACTTTGGTACTACAAATTCAGACGCTGAAGTTCCGAAAGAAAAGCCATCAAATTAGCTCTTGGCACTGCAAAAGAATGGTGCTCTCAATCAGGTCATTGTTCATTTTCGATAGAGATTGTGAAAAAAATAGTACGTATCTGTAGGGTGTTTGGGTTGCTGATATTTAACTATAAGGAAATACTAGACAAAAAGTGTATCTGATCAGTCTAACTTTGACACATTGCCGTTTCTGTGACTACCAAAAACTGATTAGTCTAACTATATATGAAATGGCAAAAATATTACGGAGGCTACTTGGTTAATCGGGTACAGCTTGGTTTATGAAATTGTTTTTTTTTTTTTTGTTTTTCTTTTTAATTTTATTCTTTTGTTGGTGCAACCATCTTATGGTGGAACACTATTGAAAGCAGGTGCAAATCAACCTGTATCCATTCCCATTGATGCTGGAGGTTCCGATTTCCAATTTTACTCTAAGGTAACTTCAAAATTATAAGTATAGATTATAGATTATTATGTAAAAGTTTTACATGCTTTCAAGAAAAAATGAGATCAAGTCCTTACAATTTTTTTGTGATCGAACGGAGTGAATCATGCAAGAAGGACTTAAACACAACGATGAAGAAATCTTTGCTACCTTATCCTATAGTTGGGAATCCACGTTGCAGCAGTAACATATAAAGAAGAATCGGTAAGGAACTTTGTGTTTAGACAACACATAAGTACTCAAACAAGAAATTCTTAAATTTTTTAAGGTAGTGCGCACACAGGGTACTATAACTATTCATCTGTTCACTCTCAAGGATATACGTATATACACCATGTTGGTGTACCTTATGTACTTTATTACATGTTTGTTGTTGATTCATAGCAAATGCGTACGGTGGATTTCTGACCAGCGCCTTCGCCTCTGCAACATTCTACTGCGCGTTGTACAGGTACACCTTCAGATATTGCCAATCTAATTTATTGTTTGTTTTTTCTTTTCAATTTTTTTCTATCTAAACTAACCTCACCTATTCTCTTTTTTCTACCTTTGTAGGTCAATCGCATGCACCAAATTCGCAACACATGGCCTCAAATGATCCACTGCCTCCTATGCGTCGAAGAGGTTTATTTTCAATAATCAGGTTCTTGCTAATAACCTTTAGTAAGGATTTTTATTATATATATAATATTTTCAATAATCAGGTTCTTATTCTTCCTAAGGTGTTTGGGATTGTTTATTTTTTATCCTACTTATAGATTAAAAGGTTTCATCAACCTGTTTAAATGAATTCACAGTCATGACACAAGCAACAACGTATGTGGACTGTATGGTCCATAATTGCTTTATTGTACCATTGGTTTTGCAAAAAACTTGACAATACGCAAAAAAAAAAAATAAAAAAAAATTAAGTACTTTGTTGAGTTAAAGTGAGTAGTATTAATAGTTGTGTTTGGATTATTAGCGTTTTTGAGTTAAAGTAAGTAGTAGTAATGGTTGACTATTTGAGGGCTGTTTGGATTACTAGCTTATTTGAAATTGAAACGGCTGATATGCACATAAACCATAGCTCCATTTAGTGATATCATTGGTCTGAGACCAAGCGTGGTGATACGTGGGAATTGCGCCCTCGCAACAGGTTTTACCTCTCAAGGGATCTCGAGAAGCTTACAACCCCCACCAGGCAGTGTACCTGATCATTGTAGTATAGTATAGTGACAAGTAACGGGGGATTGATCGTTCAACTCAGGAATAGTGTCGCTAGGATTAGAAAGCCTACTAAACTAGGTCTAAAGGTGAGGGATGATTCTTTTTGTATTTTTATAATTTTTTGAAAGCAAGTAAAATCTCGGATTTTGAAGGAGTGGGCGGAATTAGTTGCTAGCCAACTAACCCAATTAACTAAGATGCAATCAAAATAAAATAAAAGAAATGAAAATTAAACTATTATACTAATTTGGTGGAAACAATAATGAGAAAAGTTGTGTTTACTTAGATTTCATTACTCCCTAGATATCTTTACAGGTTGATTAGCTTGTTACGATTGATCTTTTAACTCAGGAATAGTGTCGCTAGGATTAGAAAGCCTACTAAACTAGGTCTAAAGGTGAGGGATGATTCTTTTTGTATTTTTATAATTTTTTGAAAGCAAGTAAAATCTCGGGTTTTGAAGGAGTGGGCGGAATTAGTTGCTAGCCAACTAACCCAATTAACTAAGATGCAATCAAAATAAAATAAAAGAAATGAAAATTAAACTATTATACTAATTTGGTGGAAACAATAATGAGAAAAGTTGTGTTTACTTAGATTTCATTACTCCCTAGATATCTTTTACAGGTTGATTAGCTTGTTACAATTGCATGGATGACAGGTTATATTCCTTAATATCAGTCATAGGGCCGTGTACAATATTCCCTAACTCTATAAGATCCTACTTCACTCATATGTCAAGCCGTTAGAAGCTCCTAACATGGGATCATTAGAATTCTATTACGCATTAAATACAACCAAAAATCGTAGTACACCTCCGATCATGTTTCTTAAGACGTTCAAGCAAGTTACCAATGGAAGTCTGCCAGTTTTCTTAAGCCTAACATCGAATACAATCATCCGTAACAATTATAAACAAACAATCAACCCATAATCAACATCTAGGTTTCACTACATCTAACCAAACACAATAAAAAACCTAGCCTAGCATGTTAAAGAGAAGACAAGCGTAAGATATAATCACACAACACATAGACATATTGAATGATTTGAATGAGTACTTATCTTCAATTGAACATGGAAGAATCAAGGGGTTGAAACCCTTGAAAAAGCTGTAAAATTCGTCTCGGGTTTATGCCCTAATATCCCACACAAAGTTCCACACTTTACAATGAAAATTTGGAAAAATATATATAGACTATGCATCCTGACGGCGTCATGTATTAGCCTCTAACGCCGTCAACTCGCCGCCATGATGAAATTTGTATTACCTAGATCCATCTCTGACGACGTCATGTAGAAAAACACTCTGGGCCGTCACGTGTAATTGGACCCTGACGGCCTTGGTGACGCCGTCCGGCCAATAAGCCTAAAAACATTCTGGATCGTCACGTGTATTTTCCACTTCCACCTCTTTTGCCACTCTTGACGCCATCACATATAATCCCTTGACGTCATCAGGTACTGTTCCCAGCAAAGAAATTTGAGACTTTGCCGTTTTCTTCACTTTTATGCTCCAAAAACGTCCAAAATGCTTCCTTTTCCAGATTTCTCTCAAAAAGTACCTAAAATGACAAAAGGAACGATTTAGGGCAATAATTGATCAAATAATCTTGAATTCGGGCTTAAATGACCCCTTAAAAGCGGTACACTTTTCGCCTCATCAAATACCCTTACACTTGAGATTTGCTTGTCCTCAAGCAAATGCGCTTTAATTCTAATCAAAATACAAGTTAGGGGTCATTTAACACTAATATAAAAGTAATTACAAGAAATAACCGTTCCACTAAAAACCAAAAACAAGCACGGAGGTCATACACTAGCACCTCACAAATAGTGTTTAGATACTCACATCTCTCGGGTGTAATAAAGTATATATCACAATATGGTAATGGAAAACATCTCTCACTACCTGCCATAGCAAATAGATTACCATAGGCTTCGGAAAGGATCAAACCTCCACCACTTGGCGTAAGCACATAGGATAAACTATCAAAGAGGTCTTTTAAAGGGTTATAACGTTAGGTGTAGGGATATGGAAAACACGGTTTTGTTGGATAAAGGCAATATTTACTAGTGGCGAGTTAATCATCTTGGTTAATTACATGTACAATATGGCGTTGCTAAGCCAAGACTCGACTCGACTTAAGCTAATAAATTAAAAATAACATAAAACAAACACAGAATGAAACGGGATGGTAGTCCGTATGTTTTTTTTTTTTTATGTTATCTTGATCCTAAATTCTCCATAACAATGAACTCAACCATGTACACGAAACTCCCAACAAATACGTGTAATGGTTTGTTCCTAGCACCAATATTATTCCCTTGATATACCAACTCATTTACCATGATTTTATTATAGTTGGCACGTGAGATTACGTTCATAGGCAAAGATGAGTTAAGGTATGCATCAAAGCTCCTAAATCCAATCTTACAAGGGAATTGCATGTTAAAGAAGCCATCTTTCTCAATTCTAGTTCTAAGATCAACATGCTTAAAAGGGTTCATATCAACATCCATCCGATCATCATTGATAACATCACCATCATCTAGGTCCTCATCGGAGTCCGTACAATAAAAAGGGCTAATCCTACGGTCGTCATCATGGTCGGACTCCTCCGTTTCAGAATTATTACCAAAGTGATGGTCATGTGAGGGGTTAGGTGGGTTCTCATTTTCCACTATAGGGATTGGGATGGGTAGTTGGAAAATTCTACGACGAAAAACACGAATGACAGGGATCAAACGATCAATGCTATTGTTTTCCATCGAGATAGTTTACGAACACATGAACAAAGAAAAAGATAGACTAAAGAAAACCTAAAAAATAAAAATAAAATCTTACTAGAAAGGAATCTAGTAGACCTAATAAAAAGAAATTCTAACCTAGACAATAACTATTCCCCGGGCTGCGGCGCCAAAAACTTTGTGCGTGGGAATCGCAACAGGTTTTACCTCTCAAGGGATCTCGAGAAGCTTACAACCCCCACCAGGCAGTGTACCTGATCGTTGTAGTATAGTATAGTGACAAGTACCGGGGGATTGATCGTTCAACTCAGGAATAGTGTCGCTAGGATTAGAAAGCATGAAAACTAGGTCTAAAGGTGAGGGATGATTCTTTTTGTATTTTTATGTTTTTATGAAAGCAAGTAAAATCTTGGTTTTTGAAAGAGTGGGCGGAATTAGTTGCTAGTCAACTAACCAATTTATCTAAAGATGCAATCAAAATAAAATAACAAAAATAAAAATAAACTAATTATACTAATATGGTGTAAACAATGATAGGTAAAGTTGTGTTTACTAAGATTTCATTACTCCCTAGATATCTTTTACAGGTTAATCATTTGTTACAATTGCATGGATGACGGGTTATATTCCTTAATACTAGTCGTAGGGCCGTGTACAATATTCCCTAATTCTATAAGATCCTCCTTCACTCCATGTCGAGCCGTTAAAAACTCCTAACATAGGATCACTAGAATTCTCCTACGCATTAAATACAACTAAAAATCGTAGTACACCTCCTATCATGTTTCTTAAGACGTTCGAGCAAGTTACCAATGGAAGTCTGCCAGTTTTCTTAAGCCTAACATCGAATACAATCATCTGTAACAATTATAAACAAACAATCAACCCATAATTAACATCTAGGTTTCACTACATCTAAGCAAACACACAAGAAATCTAGCCTAGCATGTTAAATTGAAGACAAGCGTAAGATATATTCAAGCAACACATAGACATATTGATTGAATTGAAAGGATACTTATCTCAATTAAACATAAGAGGTTTCAAAGGGTAAAAACCCTTGAAAAGTCTGGTAAAATCGTGCTAGGGTTTCTCC
>JARVZY010004696.1:42500-47078 GCA_030686995.1 Artemisia argyi | reverse complement strand
AAATAGGATAACCATACATACCTATAGGCTAAGCACTTCCTCGTTTTATATGTATTTTCATATTTTTTTAACCTGAGGTTAAGTAATCTTTTTCCAACTGTGATCTATGCCCCATTTTCTATGGGTCACAAAAGGGTTCAGTTACTTTTGCATGTCATTTGAACTCGATTTAGTTTGGTTTGTGAAAAAGTCAGATATGATTCCGCGAAGAATAAAAAAAGTCTATCCAAACCTTGAAACAGAACCTTGTTGAACAAAAAAGAAGTATTAGAATACAATGGATATGCTCTGGGACGGAAGGATTCGAACCTCCGAATAGCGGGACCAAAACCCGTTGCCTTACCGCTTGGCTACGCCCCATTTCTATTTTTATTGGATACTTATACTATTAAAGAATAATATTGGTATTAAGTGTTCGTCAATTCCAGTCCAACTATAGAAAATCTTTATTCTTTATAGAATCTATTATAGATTCGTGCTAGGATTTTGGCATGTGTATCTCTAGAATTAATTCAATGGAATTTATTGATCATTACATATAATTCAATTAAGATATTGTATGAAAGTATGATTTCTTCTATTCTCCTTTGAGAATCGGAGGATTTTTGATTGAGCGGAAAAAGAAGGATTTTTTGTCTACCTTACTTTACTTCATTTTTCCTTATATCAATAACTCAATCAAAATGCAATTATCTCGACGAAAAAAATGTCTGTTATGCTTAATATCTTTAGTTTGATCTGTCTTAATTCTGCCCTTTATCCGAGTAGTCTTTTCTTGGCCAAATTGCCCGAAGCCTATGCTTTTTTGAATCCAATCGTAGATGTTATGCCAGTCATACCCCTGTTCTTTTTTCTTTTAGCCTTTGTTTGGCAAGCTGCTGTAAGTTTTCGATAAGATCTTTAATACTATCCTAGAAAATTCATATTTATTCGAGAAAAATTATAACAATTGATAAGATCAAATAAGTCTGACAGTATGAACCTTCGATTCAAACATTGAAATTCTCGGATAGCCACGAGACGCCCTATTTCCTGATTTTAATCCTTTTTACGGCGAAATACCTTATTAGCTTCGGGTCCCTTACAATATCTAATTTGGGTATGAAAGTGATTTGTGGTAATCAAAGACTCTGATTACAAATTTCAACTTCATTTGAATTTCTGAACATTCTTTTCTATTTCTAGAATTCTTTTCTTGGTGTCAAAATAGGATATGTGATATAAAAATGGAGGATCTATTGTCTTTTCTCGTTTTTCTTTTTCAAAAAATGATCTTGGAGGTTGTGTAATGCTTACTCTCAAACTTTTCGTTTATACAGTAGTAATATTCTTTGTTTCTCTCTTCATCTTTGGATTCCTATCCAATGATCCAGGACGTAATCCTGGACGTGAAGAATAATTTTTTTGTTTTTATTGCTTGATTTTATAATTTTCTTAAGATTTTTTTTAGCTATTCCACACATTTAACAAGGAAAAAATAAAAAGGGGTTTGCAAAATTTGAAAGAAAAAATGGAAACTCATCAACGGAAACGGAAAGAGAGGGATTCGAACCCTCGGTACGAATAACTCGTACAACGGATTAGCAATCCGCCGCTTTCGTCCACTCAGCCATCTCTCCCAATTGAAAAAGATAATTACTATGTTACATTACACATCAAGTAAGGATTAAAGAAAGTATTTCTTTCACATTCTTTATCGTTATTATATAATTAGCAATTCAATTTAGATGCTCGAAAGATCCAAATAGAAAGATAAATAAAGAACACCTTCTTTCTTTTATTTTGTTCGAAGTGCCTTTTGGGCCTGGCCCGGTCAATACCCAGCCAGGCCTTTTTTTGTTCCAACGAATTCCCTTTATTTATAGGCAACATACTATAATATAAATAGCCAATTTGGTATCTGTATAAGAATATCCGTTCTGGGGTTTACATATACCTATAATTTTTGTTATAATGGAAATTGAGAAGGATTTTTGATTAAAAAAATAAATTAAGTATGTATCAAAAAATTTTTGCTTATTCTTATGTCATTAGGCAAACCAAAATTGATATTCAAATCCAAGAATAATTCACGAATTGTCAGTCAATAAATAGTTAATGGTTCCCATAAATTTAGGCTTTTTGAGTGAAAATATACATTTGATTTTTCAATATAAAAGTGAGTGGAAGTTTGTGTGTTTTGAGATACTATACAATCAATCGAAGGGGCAGATCAAATACAATCAAAAGGGGAAAAACGGTTTCTTTTCTAATTTTTTCTAAATTTAGAAAAAAGGATTAAAAAGGGATGCAAGTACAATAAACTCAAGTTTACTAATACAACTCAAAAAGGGAAATTTTTATCCTATTGTGTATCGTTTTGGCGGCATGGCCGAGTGGTAAGGCGGGGGACTGCAAATCCTTTTTCCCCAGTTCAAATCCGGGTGCCGCCTCATCAACAAACGAATCGAAATCTCTTGTTCTGTTCCGCTATTTTTTTATGTTCTGGGGATTTTGTAAAAGATTGGAAATCTTTGAATCTAAAATTCAAAGAAAGATTATAATGGTCGAAGCAAGACTTCCAGATTCTCTTCTACTGCTAATGTAATGTCTATTGATTGGGTCTTGAATTACATTGGATAACCGGCCGAGAATTCCACTACTAGTTGGGAAAGTACTTTCTATACTGTAATCTACATATATAGACTCGCGAGAATCTCTGAGTGTTCAGGCATTCAATCACTATTAGATTGAGATTGGATAGATAATTTACCTTTTA
The DNA here is from genome assembly GCA_030686995.1 of Artemisia argyi. NCBI lineage: Eukaryota > Viridiplantae > Streptophyta > Magnoliopsida > Asterales > Asteraceae > Artemisia > Artemisia argyi. The sequence goes on along the minus strand of JARVZY010004696.1, from coordinate 44,320 downwards.
TAGAAAATAAAAAAAAAAGCCCAAAACAATTTTTACCCCTCGTCAAGAGTATAATATACTATATCCCAACTCCTTCAGAGAGACAATCGGGAAAGGGTACGGATTATAAATCATATAGGAATTTTTAAAATCCATTTATTTGATTGATTCATCAATAGTGTTCGCCCAGAATCCCTTTTTGACTCTGGACCATTCATTCTACTATTATTAGTGAGCAATAATGGAATAATTCTATCATAGAGATAAGGGACATAATTCACATGGATATAGTAAGTCTCGCTTGGGCTGCTTTAATGGTAGTCTTTACTTTTTCCCTTTCACTCGTAGTATGGGGAAGAAGTGGACTTTAGAAGCACTCCTAATTTAGTTGAGAAATGAAAAGGTATCAATTGTTTTATAGATCGTTCTGCAACGCATTCTTTATTTAAATTGAAATAATTTTCAAATAAAAATATCTTCATTTCGAAATTCCATTAGATTCTAGTGGAGAAATGTATTCTATAACAGTAAAACAATTATTTCAGATTCATTGGAAGTTTTCAGATTCATTGGAATATAAATATATATATATATATAAATGTATGAAAGAAAAGATTGGGTCCTACGTCAATTCCAAATATGGATTAATAACTACATATATTGAATTGAAGATTGAAGATAGAAGCTAATATAGCATACCCTTTTTATTAGAAAGTCAAGTACAACTTTATACACTACTATAACACTAATAGAGAGTATGGTAAGTAATAAAGCAATTTCTTACTTACCATACTCTCGGATCTCATAGAATATCGCCGATTATAGCCCCTTGATTTCAGCAAAAATAGAATACTTTTCTTTTGATTTCTTCAAAGAATTCAGAAGTCGAGTTTCATTTAAAGTAATTAATTAATTATTTTGACTTACTGTTTTTACGTAAATTATAAGTAGAAAAGCAGTAGGAACTAAAATGAACAGTGCAGTAGCAATAAATGCAAGAATATTTACTTCCATAATCTCATCGTTTTTTTTTATTTCACAATACAATAACTCGGGATTTAATCCCATAGAGATGATAAATCTTTCACCTGTCAATTCAATGAATGCATTACCTATCGATGATATTGAATCGGATCAATATCATGAATAACAATATCTGAGCTATTAAATTAATTAGTCGTGGAGAATTAATAGTATATAACATATGAAGATCTTTTATCCATACCGAATCCAAGATAGGATTCCCGGACCAATCAAAAATTCCTTTATTTATCCTTCTTTTCTGTTCTTTCTTTTCTATAACCTACCTTAGGTCTTCCTTCTAGAACCATCAAATGAAGTATAATCTAACCCGTCCGTTTCCATTAACTACAAAACCCCACCAACAAACAATACAAGCGAAGTGGAAAAAGACAGGAATTAGGTTTTAAATTTTAGTGATCCTCTTTTCTTTGGAAGACAAAACAAAGAAGTATGAGAAAGACGAGTCGCGGCCGAAAAGATGAAATATTCTGTCAACTTCACTATTTTAGTTATTTTCATTTTATTTTAGGGTGTGTTCTTTCTTCGAGAGAATCCTGAAAAAAAAAAAATAGAGGGAAACCCCTTCGGAATTCAATTATTCTCTCTGTCCCTTCATTTCACAGAAAATGGAGAGGCGAATTGATGTACTTATTGGATCCGTCGGGACTGACGGGGCTCGAACCCGTAACATCCGCCTTGACAGGGCGGTGCTCTAGCCTATTGAACTACAATCCCAGGGAAATAAGAAGAGATCTAGCAGAAAATTTAGATTCTTTTTTTTATTCTCTTGTCTTGTATCAGGTATTTCTTAAGAACAA
>JARVZY010004696.1:27500-37500 GCA_030686995.1 Artemisia argyi | reverse complement strand
TAGGAGTAACATGAAGCTCAGAATTAGGGATGTATTCAAGACGCTCCCAAAAAAGGGAATTGATCTATGGTCGATTTCATAAGAATTTATAGTTATACCTCGTAAAAAAAAGACTTTTTCTTTTGTGGAATTAAGCAGTTCTTTTTTTTTAGAAAGAAATTATGTTCAAATAGCAAATAGAAAAGATGTCATGGTTACAAGAGTCTATCTATCGCATATAGACTTTAAGGGCATCGTGGCCTAACCGTCGAGGTGAAGTCGGGACCTAAAAGATCGAATGGAACAGTACATAGACAAGTAAATTCCTTATGAATTCCACGGTACTCTCTTTAATTAAGAATTACGGGATTCATCATTCAAGGGGAAGTAGACTACTCAAGAATTTCACATTTCATTTATGGCATAATTGAATTAAGGAATTCATAAAATCTAAATAAAAATAATAAAGAAGACGGAATAAATGAAGTTTTGCTTGGTCTTCACTGGAAACTTGAGTAAGGAGTAGATCTTTTTGGAGTTTTATATAATTTGAAATTTGAAAGCGAGAACTCCTTTCTTTTTCTTTGACCTACTTGAGCCGGATGAAAGGAAACTTTCACGTCCGATTTTGAGGGGGGGAGATCCTATCCCAATTTTTATTTTGCTAGGCCCATAGATAAAAAACCCACTTTTTTACGATTACGGGGTTTATTGGAATACGAAATCCAACCCTGGAAATACAGGATCCCCATTTTTTTTACTACCCGGAGCTTCGATACATTTCGAAATCGAGAGATGTCTACCGGGGGGGGCTCTATCAGACAACAATTAGCCAATCTAGATTTACGAAGTATTATAGATTCTTCATTGATAGAATGGAAAGAATTGGAGGAAGAAGAACCCACAGGGAATGAATGGGAAGATCGAAAAGTTGGAAGAAGAAAAGATTTTTTGCTTAGACGCATGGAATTGGCTAAGCATTTTATTCGAACAAATATAGAACCAAAATGGATGGTTTTGCGTCTATTACCAGTTCTTCCTCCTGAGTTGAGACCAATCTATCATATAGATGAGGATAAACTAGTGACCTCGGATATTAATGAAATCTATAGAAGAATTATCTATCGGAATAATACTCTTACAGATCTATTAACAACAAGTATAGCTACGCCAGAAGAATTAATAATATCTCAGGAAAAATTGCTGCAAGAAGCCGTGGATGCACTTCTTGATAATGGAATCTGCGGACAACCGATGAGGGATGATCATAATAGAGTTTACAAGTCTCTTTCAGATGTAATTGAAGGCAAAGAAGGAAGAGTTCGCGAGACTTTGCTTGGTAAACGGGTTGATTATTCAGGGCGGTCAGTGATTGTCGTGGGCCCTTCACTTTCATTACATCGATGTGGATTGCCTCGCGAAATAGCAATAGAACTTTTCCAGGCATTTGTAATTCGTGACCTAATTAGAAAACATCTTGCTTCGAACATCGGAGTTGCTAAAAGTCAAATTCGAAAAAAAAAACCGATTGTATGGGAAATACTTCAGGAAATTCTGGATGACCATCCTGTATTGCTGAATAGAGCGCCTACTCTGCATAGATTAGGCATACAGGCATTCCTGCCCATTTTAGTGGAAGGGCGTGCTATTTGTTTACATCCATTAGTTTGTAAGGGCTTCAATGCAGACTTTGACGGGGATCAAATGGCTGTTCATGTGCCTTTATCTTTGGAGGCTCAAGCAGAGGCACGTTTACTTATGTTTTCTCATATGAATCTTTTGTCTCCAACTATTGGAGATCCCATTCTCTGCACCAACTCAAGATATGCTTAGTGGACTCTATTTCTTAACGAGTGGAAATCGTCGGGGTATTTGTGTAAATAGGTATAATCCATGTAATCGTATAAACTATCAAAATGAAGATAATAACTATAAGTATACAAAAAAAAAAGAACCTTTTTTTTCTAATGCCTATGATGCAATTGGAGCTTATCGGCAAAAACGCATCAATTTAGGTAGTCCCTTGTGGCTGCGGTGGCGACTAGATCAACGCGTTATTGCTGCAAGAGAAACTCCCATCGAAATTCACTATGAATCTTTGGGGACCTATTATGAGATTTATGGACACTATCTAATAGTAAGAAGTATAAAAAAAGAAATTCTTTATATATATATTCGAACCACTCTCGGTCATATTTCTCTTTATCGAGAAATAGAAGAAGCCATACAGGGGTTTTGGCAGGGCTGTTGTAATTCTATGCTACCAGGGGGAATTCGAGTCTCACCGGGTTAACTAGGACTATAATTGCAATTGCGGAATTTCTACGTGAATCAAGATCTAGAAAAGGAAGTTTTACAATCACTGACTCAAACCCATTGTCAAATTCTACTCAGCGCAATATGGAGGTACTGATGGCAGAACGGCCCACTCAGGTCTTTCACAATAAAATGATAGACGGAACTGCCATGAAACGACTTATTAGTCGATTTATTGATCACTATGGAATAGGATATACATCACATATCCTGGATCAAGTAAAGACTCTGGGTTTCCGACAAGCTACCGCCGCATCCATTTCATTAGGAATTGATGATCTTTTAACAATACCTTCTAAAAGATGGCTAGTTCAAGACGCTGAACAACAAAGTTTTATTTTGGAAAAACACCATCATTATGGGAATGTACACGCGGTAGAAAAATTACGTCAATCGATCGAGATCTGGTATGCCACAAGTGAATATTTGCGACAAGAAATGAATCCTAATTTTCGGATGACCGATCCTTTTAATCCAGTCCATATAATGTCTTTTTCGGGAGCCAGAGGAAATGCATCTCAGGTACATCAATTAGTAGGTATGAGAGGATTAATGTCGGATCCCCAAGGGCAAATGATTGATTTACCCATTCAAAGCAATTTACGCGAAGGACTCTCTTTAACAGAATATATTATTTCTTGTTACGGAGCCCGTAAAGGAGTTGTGGATACCGCTATCCGAACATCAGATGCAGGATATCTCACGCGCAGACTTGTTGAAGTAGTTCAACACATTGTTGTACGTCGAACAGATTGCGGCACCGTCCGAGGTATTTCTGTAAGTCCTCGAAATGGAATGATGGCGGACAGGATTTTTATCCAAACATTAATTGGGCGTGTATTAGCAGATCATGTATATATAGGTTCGCGATGCATTGCTACTAGAAATCAAGATATTGGAGTTGGACTTGTCAATAGATTCATAACTTTTAGAGCACAACCAATCTCTATTCGAACTCCCTTTACTTGTAGGAGTACGTCGTGGATTTGTCAATTATGTTATGGCCGAAGTCCAGCTCATGACGACCTGGTCGAATTGGGAGAAGCTGTAGGTATTATTGCAGGTCAATCTATTGGAGAACCGGGCACTCAATTAACATTAAGAACTTTTCATACCGGCGGAGTATTCACAGGGGGTACTGCAGAACATGTGCGAGCCCCTTCTAATGGAAAAATAAAATTCAACGAGGATTTGGTTCATCCGACACGTACACGTCATGGACATCCTGCTTTTCTATGTTCTAGAGACTTATATGTAACTATTGAGAGTGAAGATATTATACACAATGTGTGTATTCCGCCCAAAAGTTTTCTTTTAGTTCAAAATGATCAATATGTAGAATCAGAACAAGTCATTGCTGAGATTCGCGCGAGAACATCCACTTTGAATTTGAAAGAGAAAGTTCGAAAACATATTTATTCTGACTCAGAGGGCGAAATGCACTGGAATACCGATGTGTACCATGCACCTGAATTTACATATGGTAATATTCATCTCTTACCAAAAACAAGTCATTTATGGATATTATTAGGGGAGCCCTGGAGATCCAGTCCAGGCCCCTGTTCGATCCATAAGGATCAAGATCAAATAAACGCTTATTCTCTTTCTGTTAAGCGAAGATATATTTCTAACCCCTCAGTAACTAATAATCAAGTTAGACACAAATTTTTTAGTTCGTATTTTTCTGGTAAAAATCAAAAAGGAGATAGGATTCCTGATTATTCAGAACTTAATCGAATGACATGTACTGGTCGTTGGAATCTCAGATATCCGTCCATTCTCGAGGGGAATTCTGATTTATTGGCAAAGAGGCGAAGAAATAGAGTCATCATCCCACTCGAATCGATTCCAGAAGGAGAGAACCCACTCATACCTTCTTCGGGTATCTCAATTGAAATCCCCAGAAATGGTATTCTCCGTAGAAATAGTATTCTTGCTTATTTTGATGATCCTCGATATATAAGAAAGAGCTCGGGACTTACTAAATATGAGACTAGAGAACTTAATTCAATCGTCAACGAAGAGGATTTGATTGAATATCGAGGAGTCAATGTACTTTGGCCAAAATACCAAAAGGAAGTAAATCCATTTTTTTTTATTCCCGTGGAAGTCCACATTTTGGCCGAATCTTCTTCCATAATGGTACGGCACAATAGTATTATTGGGGTAGATACACAAATAACTTTAAATCGAAGAAGTCGGGTAGGCGGATTGGTCCGAGTGAAGAAAAAAGCAGAAAAAATTAAACTGATAATCTTTTCTGGAGATATCCATTTTCCTGGAAAGACAAATAAGGCATTCCGATTGATACCACCAGGAGGGGGAAAACAGAATTCCAAAGAATACAAAAAATTGAAAAATTGGCTCTATATCCAACGAATGAAACTTTCCAGGTATGAAAAAAATTATTTTGTTTTGGTTCAACCTGTAGTCCCATATAAAAAAACAGATGGTATAAATTTAGGAAGACTTTTCCCGCCGGATCTCTTGCAGGAAAGTGATAATCTACAACTTCGAGTTGTCAATTATATCCTTTATTACGACCCAATTCTTGAAATTTGGGACACAAATATTCAATTAGTTCGGACTTGTTTAGTGCTGAACTGGGACCAAGACAAAAAGATCGAAAAGGCCTGTGCTTCCTTTGTTGAAATAAGGACAAATGGTTTGATTAGAGATTTTCTAAGAATCGACTTAGCGAAGTCCCCTATTTCGTATACCGGAAAAAGAAATGATCTGTCGGGTTCAGGATTGATCTCTGAGAATGGATCAGATCGCGCTAATGTCAATCCGTTTTCTTCCATTTATTCCTATTCCAATCCCAAGCCAAGGATTCAAGAATCCCTTAATCCAAATCAAGGAACTATTCATACGTTATTGAATCGAAATAAGGAATCTCAATCTTTGATAATTTTGTCATCATCTAATTGTTCTCGAATAGGCCCATTCAACGATGTAAAATCAACCAATGTGATAAAAGAATCAATCAAAAAGGACCTGCTCATTCCAATTAGGAATTCGTTGGGCCCCTTAGGAACAGGCTTTCCAATTTATAATTTTGATTTATTTTCCCATTTAATAACCCATAATCAGATCTTGGTAACTAACTATTTGCAACTTGATAATTTAAAACAGATTTTTCAAATACTTAAATATTATTTACTGGATGAAAATGGTAAAATTTATAATCCCTATTCGTGCAGTAACATCATTTTGAATCCATTGAATTTGAATTGGTATTTTCTCCATTACAATTATTGTGAAGAGACATCTACAATCGTTAGTCTTGGGCAGTTTCTTTGTGAAAATGTATGTATAGCCAAAAAAGGACCGCATTTAAAATCGGGTCAAGTTCTAATTCTTCAAGTTGACTCTGTGGTAATACGATCGGCTAAGCCTTATTTGGCTACTCCAGGAGCAACTGTTCATGGGCATTATGGGGAAATCCTTTACGAAGGAGATACATTAGTTACATTTATATATGAAAAATCCAGATCTGGTGATATAACCCAAGGTCTTCCAAAAGTGGAACAGGTGTTAGAAGTGCGTTCAATTGATTCAATATCGATGAATCTCGAAAAAAGGATTGAGAGTTGGAATAAATGTATAACAAGAATTCTTGGAATTCCTTGGGCATTCTTGATTGGTGCTGAGCTAACTATAGTGCAAAGTCGTATCTCTTTGGTTAATAAGGTCCAAAAGGTTTATCGATCCCAGGGGGTGCAGATACATAATCGGCATATAGAAATTATTGTACGTCAAATAACATCAAAAGTATTGGTTTCAGAAGATGAAATGTCTAATGTTTTTTCGCCCGGAGAACTTATTGGATTGTTGCGAGCGGAACGAATGGGGCGCGCTTTGGAAGAAGCGATCTGTTACCAAGCCGTCTTATTGGGAATAACAAGAGCATCTATGAATACTCAAAGTTTCATATCCGAAGCGAGTTTTCAAGAAACCGCTCGGGTTTTAGCAAAAGCAGCTCTCCTGGGGCGTATCGATTGGTTGAAAGGCCTGAAAGAAAACGTTGTTCTGGGGGGGATGATACCTGTTGGTAGCGGCTTCAAAACACCATCAAACGAACCTAACAACATTCCTAACAACATTGCCTTTGAACCCCAAAAAAAGAATCTATTAGAGGGGGAAATGAAAGATATTTTGTTTTACCATAGAAAATTATTAGATTCTTGCCTTTCAAAGAATTTCCATGATACACAAGAACAATCTTTTTTTTAGGATTTAATGATCCATAAGAGCAGATTAACCCCTTTCTTTTCTCTTTTAAAAGGATCCGTTGGTCCAGTCATTTGATTTGATAATAGTAATAAAAAAATAACAAATAGAAAAGAATAATGGCTTGAACTGTGTATCGACGCCAATCTACGGTAGCAGAGAAGGTTCCATCGGAACAATTATTTATTTCAGGGTACCTCTTCGCTTTTTTTTCAAATCAAAGGGGGGAGGCAGTGTGGGGAGAAATGACAAGAAGATATTGGAACATTAATTTAGAAGAGATGATGGAAGCAGGAGTTCATTTTGGCCATGGTACTAGGAAATGGAATCCTAAAATGGCACCTTATATCTCTGCAAAACGTAAAGGTATTCATATTATAAATCTTACTAGAACTGCTCGTTTTTTATCAGAAGCTTGTGATTTGGTTTTTGATGCAGCAAGTAAGGGAAAACAATTCTTAATTGTTGGAACTAAAAATAAAGAAGCTGATTCAGTAGCATGGGCTGCAATAAGGGCTAGGTGTCATTATGTTAATAAAAAATGGCTCGGTGGTATGTTAACAAATTGGTCCACTACAGAAACGAGACTTCATAAGTTTAGAGACTTGAGAACCGAACAAAAAACAGGGGGACTCAACCGTCTTCCGAAAAGAGATGCGGCTATGTTGAAAAGACAATTATCTCATTTGCAAAAATATCTGGGCGGGATTAAATATATGACAGGGTTACCCGATATTGTAATCATCGTTGATCAGCACGAAGAATATACGGCCCTTCAAGAATGTATCACGTTGGGAATTCCAACAATTTGTTTAATCGATACAAATTGTGACCCTGATCTCGCAGACATTTCGATTCCAGCGAATGATGACGCTATATCTTCAATCCGATTAATTCTTAACAAATTAGTATTTGCAATTTGTGAGGGACGTTCTGGCTATATAAGAAATCCGTGATTAATAATAAGATAAATAACTTATTTCATTTCGGAACCTTCATAGATTTATCGAATCGGTTACTATTTCTTAATCTCAAAAAAGAGATAAAAATAACAAGGAATATAATTTGATTAGTTGGTATTCAAAATATACGATTCAAGTAGTCAAGTCGAGAAAGAGATGGTTGAATCAAAATAATTTTGTTTAAAGTTCTATTTTTGTCAGAGGGCAATATGAATGTTCTATCATGTTCCATCAACACACTAAACGGATTATATGATCTATCCGGTGTGGAAGTAGGCCAACATTTTTATTGGAAAATCGGGGGTTTCCAAGTCCACGGCCAAGTACTTATTACTTCTTGGGTTGTAATTGCTATCTTATTAGGTTCAGCCGCTCTAGCCGTTCGGAACCCACAAACCATTCCGACCGGTGGTCAGAATTTCTTCGAATATGTCCTTGAATTTATTCGAGATGTGAGTAAAACTCAAATTGGAGAGGAGTATGGTCCTTGGGTTCCTTTTATTGGAACTATGTTTCTATTTATTTTTGTTTCTAATTGGTCAGGCGCCCTTTTACCTTGGAAACTCATACAATTACCTCATGGGGAGTTAGCCGCACCCACGAATGATATAAATACTACTGTTGCTTTGGCTTTACTCACGTCAGTGGCATATTTCTATGCGGGTCTTAGCAAAAAAGGATTAAGTTATTTCGGGAAATATATTCAACCAACTCCAATTCTTTTACCTATTAACATCTTAGAAGATTTCACAAAGCCCCTATCACTTAGTTTTCGACTTTTCGGAAATATATTAGCTGATGAATTAGTAGTTGTTGTTCTTGTTTCTTTAGTACCTTCGGTGGTTCCTATCCCTGTCATGTTCCTTGGATTATTTACAAGTGGTATTCAAGCTCTTATTTTTGCAACTTTAGCCGCGGCTTATATAGGTGAATCCATGGAAGGCCACCATTGACTAGTTTTCTAAATAGTCTTTTTTTTTTTAGTTTAATCTAAGGCAATGTGTGCATGGCTAAAAAAATTTACTTAGGGAATAAAAATATACAACTACACTATATACGATCTCGAGTAATAGAAAAAAAGATTACAATAAAGATTACAATATTGATATTAGAGTAGAAAAAAAGGAAAGAGATCTCAAAGATCTTTTTCCTAAAATTCCCATTTGGTCCATTTATACCATAATAAAACCTTCCCCTCAATGAATATTCAATTTAGATTGGTCATCCAATCCGAATATTCACTATTTGGACTCCTAATTTGACTAAGAAGTCTTGCGATATTACGACGTGTTATTAAATAAAAAGGATGTTCTATCAAACGATTCGCCTTTTGAGTTGATTTTATTCAACGATTGACCAAACGAAAATATTAATAAATAATCAATTATATGAACTTAGATCAATCAAATTAATTTCTATGTAACGATTCGGCCCAATGAATTTATCCATTGATTATCTTATCAATTTAGGTTGCAGGATAATGATAAACAAGGGGGAAGGGAAAGGAAAATTTATAACAAAGGGGATTCATAAATGGTTCGTAGAGGGAAGGTCGAACTAGGTATATGGAATTGAATGGCGATAAGTTAACTCTTGTCAAGGGTTAGACGCATCCTTATTAAATCCGATTGCATTCAAGATGAAGAAAGAGTGGGTTTACATTGTGGAAGAAAGACATGTATATGTGATATTAGATATTGACTAGTTATATACGAGCTAAAGATATATCTAAATTTCCCTACTAATCGAATATGAGTGTAGATGGGGATTCTATAGAAGTCCTTCTGTCTCATATGTGACTGTGAGTTGAAGATGAAGTCAATAAAAAAATCGAAGAATTCAAAGTCAAAGAGCGGTTCGGGACAAAGAAACGGAAAAACTAAAGTTGTATGGATTCACAAAGACTTTCTCGAGAGAAACTAAAAAAGAGATATCAAAGTAGTTTTGATAATTCAAGAATGTTATTACTTGAATTCGAAGTTCGTAGTTACTTTGACTGGATGAATCGTAGCAATCGAATAATTAAGTCATAGTTCATTGGTTGAATGTATCATTAACCATTTTTTTTTTGGTACGAGGAACTTATCATGAATCCACTGATTTCTGCCGCTTCCGTTATTGCTGCTGGATTGGCTGTAGGGCTTGCTTCTATTGGACCTGGAGTTGGTCAAGGTACTGCTGCGGGTCAAGCTGTAGAAGGTATCGCGAGACAGCCCGAGGCGGAGGGAAAAATACGAGGTACTTTATTGCTTAGTCTAGCTTTCATGGAAGCTTTAACAATTTATGGCTTGGTTGTAGCATTAGCACTTTTATTTGCTAATCCTTTTGTTTAATATTAGAAATATGAAAAATTTTTATTTTTCATATTTTATTGCCTTGGACTTGTGCTTTGCTTTTTCGAATTATATAAAGATTTCATTCCTAGAATTACTTATTCGTTGAGAAAATAACCCACGGGAAGGGCTGATTTGCGGATGAGGAATTAGCATACAAACTCGCTTTCATCCTTC
>JARVZY010004696.1:7500-12500 GCA_030686995.1 Artemisia argyi | reverse complement strand
TCTATTCCAAATCACGCGAGCAGGGCATTAGCTATTACTAAGAATTTTTTATATATTTCAGTGATTTGAAAGTCTTTTTTATTAGTTTTAATAGTCTTTTTTTTCTAAAAAAAAAAAGAAATACAAGAAAAAATAGATTTTGTAAGCTATTCCATGTATCCTTTAGCCCCTACAAAATACCATACGAAATAGTAGAACGGGATATAAAGATAATTCTTTGATTGGTTCTTCCCAAAGGAATGATCTATTTTATTTGACTGATGATGATGGGGCCAACAAACAATTAATAAAATAAAAAAAAAGAATATATATCTATCTAATATATCTAAAACAATCTAAATCTAATCTAAATAATAACTAAAAGGTCTCATCGTTTTTTATTCGAAACGTCTAGTGATCTTCAACCAATTATGAGCTTCAATATAATTACCAGGAGTAAGTGCTATAGCCTGTTTCCAATACTCAGCGGCTTGGTCGAACCAAGCCTCCGCAATTTCAGAATCCCCCCTGCCGAATGGCCTGTTCTCCCCCCACCGGTCGGAATAGGTGGGTTAATTCCTTCCCTTAGAACCGTACTTGAGAGTTTCCTACCTCATACGGCTCGGCAGTCAACTCTTTTTGTATCCCATTTGAAATCTACCATATCTAACTGAATAAGATTTCTCGTAGATCATATCCCGTTTTAGAGTTAATTGAAAAGAAGTTAATAAAAATGAGTTTCAAAACTTAAATCTGAAGTTTGGATTAAAAATCCGGTTTATTTTAGTTTTATCTTTTCTCCCTCACCTTCAGAAGAATAAAAAGTAGACTTTTCGCCTATCATTAGAATTTTCTGAAAGGGTAACTTATCTCTCAGTTTCATATCATATAAGAAATTTATATAGAATTTTTGAAAAAGACTCTCGAAAGGAAAGACTTACTATCTTTGGGATCTGATCCCTACACCGCTGCTCAATACCTTAGTGGATCGACTCTATTACATAAGTGGATTCCTAACGTTTGTCTCACATCATGACATAAGTAAGCAGTTATTTTTGTATCGGCCCCAAAACCTCGCTAATTGATCTTTACGGTGCTTACTCTATCCAATTCGATCCTTTACCCATAGAATAAAAACAGCTAGGCATATATATTTCTTCATATTGAAACTTCTATGAAGTTTATTTCTTTTCTACAGCTGATAAAAATCGTTTGTTTTAGACGATACATATGTAGAAAGCCCTTTTTCTAGTATTTACTAGCGAATTGAATCTTTCTTTACTTTTTTATTTCTATAGTGGAGATAGTCGCACGTAATGACAGATCACGGCCATAGTTATTTAAATAGCTTGTGGTAAGAATGGGTTTCGTTCGAGAGCGCTCGATAATCCGTTACTTGTGTGGATAAGTCCTATGTTATAGAGTATATAACTTCGGTCATAGGGATCAATTTCTAGTCGCATAGCTTCATAATAATTCTGTAAAGCTTCCGCATAATTTCCTTCGGATTGAGCTGACATCCGTTACGGTCGTCATTCAATTCAAAGAATCTCCGTTACAGAACCGTACATGAGATTTTCATCTCATACGGCTCCTCCCTTATATGCATAATGATAAAATTATAAAGAAGACGAAAATCTTCTCATTACATTATGAACTGAGTAGGGCTAGTGTTTTTACAAGAAATCTCTAGCCAACCTTCCTGCAAGAGATCTTTTCTTAACATCAAACATATTGGTACTAGAGAGAAATGATAACTCCAACAATTTCTTTGTTCTCAACGCTTCCCTATTTCTAGGAATTAGTCACTTCAACAGCCTTCGATGGTTATACGGGTATCCAAAATACAAACGAGATGGATGTTTGTTGTCCCAACCATTCTTTTAGTCCCAAGCCTGCTAAAGAAAGGGATAATTTTTAACAAAGTTTTCGTGTTGTTGATTCCTAGGTGTAGTGCTTCTTCCCTTCTGCTGCCTATTGGTACTAGTGGACTAGGATTGACCTGTAATACGGAACCTATAGGTATAACCTTTCGCTCAATACTAGAATCGAGAATTGAAACATAGCATCTGAGGCTGCATTAATCGAGGATACACGACAGAAGGAATTGTTCTATTTCCAAACTTTACCTTCAACAAGCGTAAATTTTTTCTTTTTTTTTTTCCCGATCACGAATCCTGTGTATTTCTCGTAAAACTGCGAGTAATAAAAAAATCAAATCGCACCATCTCTGTAATAGGTAAATGCCTCTTTTTCTCCTGAAGTTGTCGGAATTATTCGTAATAAGATATTGGCTACAATTGAAAAGGTTTTATCAATAAAATTTCCATTTATCCGGGATCTAGACATAGGTAGGAATCCATTCTATCATTGTTCTCATTACTTCTCGCGGGAAAATGATCCCACAAGGAAAAGAATTCTACAGTACGAAATAACATAAAAACAGATTCATTATCATTAATCCTTCTATTCAAAAAAATGCACTATTAAAATAGTTCTTTTTTACATTCCAGGAATTGATAAGAACTAAGAAATAAATATGGGAACCAGATTCCATTCCATCTTACTGGAATAGTCCACCAACAAAAGAAACTATTCTTATTTGATTGAAGTTATAGCTTAGAATAACCTCAAATTATGAAAGAAGAAAAAGGATTGAATAATCATTCTATGATGAAAATAGAATAACCGCCTATTTTTTTGTGTTGTAGGGGTATACACTACGCTCTAAAAAATCAATTATAAAAAATTTTTTGATCAATTTCTATTTTTAATAGATAGATGGGATAAGGATTTTTGTTGATAACTCTAAAACTGGCCTAGAAAGGAAATTCAGAATTCTTCTGATATGGAATCGTAGTCTAAATAGAATCATGATCTAAAGATATACATTAACCATAGTCTACAAAATAGAGACCCCTCAATTCATTAGAATTTAGAATTTATTTAATACGGTCAAATAGATAATCAGAAAAAGAAAATAACATTATTTTCTTTTTGCAAACATGAATAGAATTTTTTTAACAGTTTTTGTAAGAAAAAATTTCTCTTTATCCCCCAGATCCTTTACTATGATGAAAATTTTTATCGCTTTCTAGTTAGAATTTATTGGTTGTACCTACCCAATAATAATATGAATGATTCATTCTATTTTCGGTTTTTGGGTCATAATCATTATGTAGGAGAGATGGCCGAGTGGTTGAAGGCGTAGCATTGGAACTGCTATGTAGGCTTTTGCTTACCGAGGGTTCGAATCCCTCTCTTTCCTTACCTTCACCTAATTTACCGATCTTACTAACCACAATAGATCAAATAGCAATGGATACTACTATTCCAACAGTTAGACCTTTCTTTGATATGGATTTTCTATTTCTATTACTAATGGCTCTGATACGGAAAATACTGTTAAAGAAAAGAGTAGACAAGGAATGAAAATATCCCTCTCGGTCTATGACACCTAAACGGAAGAAAAATCCGGGTCAAACCCTTAATTTATCTTAACCTTAGGTTAATTTATTTCGCCGAAAGGGAGCAAAATTGGTCGAACCCTTATTCTTACTTATTCTTATTAGTCTTTATTTTCTTTTTGTTAGGTTTAAGTCTGACGAGAATAATATTCTACAACTAGTAATTCATTTATTTTCAAACCGACCCATTTACTATCTATTATTTGATTGACTAATCCTTTATATTGGAATGGTTGAAGAGTCAAATGGTTTGGCAATTCCTCAGCAGGGGATGAATCGAGAGAATTTTGAATTAGAGTTCTAGATTTTTGTTCATCCCTCGCCGCAATAGTATCTCGGGGTTTGCAGCGATAACTTGGTATATCTACTATACGACCATTGACTAAAATATGTCTATGGTTAACTAATTGGCGAGCTCCCGGAATAGTCGGGGCCATACCCAACCGAAAAAGGATGTTATCCAGGCGCATTTCAAGTAATTGTAGTAAAACTTGACCTGTTGACCCCTTTGCCTTTCCGGCGATACGAACGTATTTAAGTAATTGTCGTTCTGTAAGACCATAATGAAAACGCAATTTTTGTTTTTCTTCTAGACGAATACGATATTGGGATTTTTTCCCGGAACGCGATTGGTTTCTAAGATCACTTCCAGGTCTGAGCCTTTTATTAGTTAGCCCTGGTAAAGCCCCCAGGCGACGTATTTTTTTGAAACGAGGACCTCGGTAACGCGACATAAAGACTCCTTCTTTATATTTATTTAATTTTAATTAATTCTTATTGATGAAATTTCATTCTACAGAATAAACCTAAACTAAAAATGAACTAAATTCTAAAAAGCCAAATTTACTGATATTCTATTAAACATTAAAGAATAATGAGATGAGTTGGATAAATATCCAGATCGTTATATTCTATATATAGAAAAAGAAAAGATATAGAAAAAGAAAAGGATTCTTTTCGTGAGATAGTTGGAAGTTCCTATAACATAATAAATCAATGGCTTTTGCGAAAAGAGGAAGACATTTTTTCGCTTAGATTTCAAAGCTGCATTATAAATCATGTAAAAAATCGAATAAACTAAATAGAGAAAAGCCGACTATCGGAATCGAACCGATGACCATCGCATTACAAATGCGATGCTCTAACCTCTGAGCTAAGCAGGCTCGCATAACATAAATTCGACATGCATAGGAATTCCATAAACTCTTAGAATCTTTCCTATTAACTATTTGAATTCTTGGCTATTCATATTCGCTATTCATAATATATATTTAATTTATTTAATTAAAGAATAGAATTTCAAATAACTGTTAAATATTATAGAACATAACGATGAATCTAGCGATATAGAACTAGTAATAAAAAAAAAAAAGAATCGACCGTTCAAGTATTCAAAATTTCATGGCGAAATGAGTGGAAGAGAGACAGATGTATAGGGTATGTATCCACCTATATTGAATTGCGGATACAGAAATGATAAAATCGTTTTTGATTGGACCGAATAAGAGCCTCCTATACAAAAAGAAGATAGACAAGAAATCAAAGACAAAGAGG
>JARVZY010004694.1:0-47513 GCA_030686995.1 Artemisia argyi | reverse complement strand
TAATGAATGAATGAATGAATGAATGTCTGAATGAGTGACTAATAATTGGAAGTGAATGGTCGATTAATATCCGCTGGTCAGTGGCTTGTTGACTTCCTGGGAGCTTGCGAATCCACCCTCGGCGTCGATGATTTTGGCTTGCACTGGGTCGCTTGCGGCCTGGGCCGACTTCCACTTGTTTGCATCCAAGTCGACCACGCTGACCTGGTCTTGGGCGCTTGCGAGCACACTCTTGACTGGCGCCTCGTACCAGACACTCCGGTCGCTGAGCTTGAACTCGAAGTCCATGTGATTGATTGGGGGCAGCGAGATGAGAGCCCTGAGCAGGTTCTCGATGCAGCTGCGCTGCTTGAACAAGGCGTTGACGACACGAGCGCCGCGCTCAACAAGTGGAGCCTTGCACAAGTACGACAAGACCGACAAGACTGCGTTGAACTTCTGGAACTCGTCCTGTTGGCTGTCGCTCGCTTGAACGCCATTCGTCTGGGCGGCCGTGGTTGTTGTGGAGGCCGATGTCGAGGGCTTGTTTATCCTGAAGCGGACTCGTTCGCACAGCTCGGCAATTAGAACCAAGTCGAGGATTAGGGGCGCCGCCAGCAGCGAATCCTCGCAAGTGTTGTGGCACACAATGGTGTTCTTGCCGCCGAACATGAGCTCGCTGACGTACTCGTCCAGGGCCCGCTTCGAGTCGCCAACATGGGGCACGTACTTGATGACAACACAGTGGTCGGGCTTTGCGAGTCCATTGGCGCGCCCGTACAGGATCTGGTTGGCCGCGACCATGTCGTCGACGACGGACGACTTGCTGATCTCCTTGGAGCGGAACTGCTTGGGCGCGGACAGGTTGAAGCCGTCGTTGTTGCCCAAATGGTTGTAGGACACGATCGAGTTGGGCTTGATGCCGGCCGAGACGAGGAAGTCGACGAGCACCGACTTGAACTTGGTCTGGCCCGACTTGAAGTCGTCGCCGCCGATGAAGACGCCGCGCTGCTCGGCCAGCTCGACCAGGGCCGGCACGAAGGTGTTCTGGGGCGAGCCGTTGATGTAAGTGCAGCCGGACAGAATGCTGGCCAGCGCGTACAGGCTCGACGGGCTCACTTCGCTGCAACTGGGCGAGTTCGTCTTGAGACAGTTGAGCAGATTCTCGGCAGTGTCGTGGCAGCCTGGCAGCAGTTCGCAGAAGCGCTCCGTATTGGCAGTCCACAAGACGATCACTTTGTCCAGCTTCTGTTCGCTCTTGAACTGCTCGATGTCCTTCATGATCACTTGCACTTGTTGCCATTTGGTCAGTTTGTCGTGCGACTCGAGCAGATTGTCGGCGCGCTCGAGCTGATTCTCGGCCACGAAGTTCAAGTCGAACAGGGCGCGGCGCGGCTTCAGCTTGGCCATCAGCGGCTCCAGCTGCTTCTGAAGCTCCATGTCGAACACCTTGGCGCGCCTCATCGACTGGGCCATGTTCAGCGACGATATGTCCCAGCCGTCAATGACGATGTCGTTGGGCTCGACAAGCGGCAAGAAGCTCTTCATGGGCAAGTGGTGCTGGTGCGTGTTGGCGGCCGAGCTGCCCACGAAGACTGTCGACGATTGGGTCACGCTGCCGAAGTAGTTAGGCTCCACCTTGCCCTCCTTGGTCTCGTAGGACATGTTGTGCTTGTTGGCCAGAATGGCGCCCGTAATAGTTGTGCCGTTGTTGCCGCCCCAGCCGACCAGCATCAGGCCCAGCTTGGGCACCTTGAGCTGAGTCTTGAAGGTCACATGGGTCTGAACTTGCGATGCCTGCGAGTCGAGTTGAATTGAGTTGAGTTGATTGAGAGTTGACAGTGGAATGTGTACGATTTTCAGTTAGTTGCGTGATCGATGAGTAGATAAAGTGTACTACTAATTGAGTTGTACATTTAGGCATGTGCACTTGTTTATCTCAGTGTGGCTGGCCAACTAGATTGGTAGTGTGCGATGAGATAAGCTGGCCGCGTACTCACCTTGATCGTGTTGCTGTCCTGGCGCTCAACGCGAACATTGTCATACACATACTGCGATTCTAATTCCACTTGACCATTCTCGTCGTGGACGTATCGCACGTTTGGCGATTCAACCTTCAGTGTTGGGTACTCGAAGTTGGCCATTTCTTCTGACTTTCTCAATGGGTTGACTTTTAGAGTGTCGTAACTAGTCTACTGCTCGGCAATAAAAAGCGCTGGATAAAACTAACGATTAAAACGTGTTAGTGAGGATGATGATGGTGAAGTGAGTGGTCGTGTGAGTGTGTGTGTGTGTGTGTGTGCGGGACTGGTGACAATTCGATTGCTAATTGATTAATGGGTGCTGGTGTCTTGGTGTTGGTGGTGTTCTTCTTGCGGATTTTTGTTCTCAATTATTATCACTGTTCAGATGACTGTGAAAAGTGAGTCCAATCGGCCGAGTATTTATACCATCTCTCTCGCTTGCCCTTCTTTCTGGCCATCGCCCACTGACGCCCGCTCTTCCTCTGCCTCTCACATCAAGCGTCCATCTCGCCCACTCGCTCGCTGGGTCGGTCGCTTGATCGCTCATCTCAAGCAAACAATGGCCAACGTGAGCGCTATGGACACACACGCACTCAGACTCGCTCTCGAATGGACCAAAACTTCGACGGAGACAGACGGACGGACAGACGCACAATTGGTTGCGACTGCCACCAGCAGCCTGTGCGCATTGACACAATCGTCTAGTGCAACAACAAGTTCGTCACAAAATTCACTTCGTCCGCGCACTAGAGAACCAGATCCTCGAGGCTCGCAAAGCTGCTCGCTCGCTCGCTCTGCCTCTACTTCTTCTGTCGCCTTGACGCCACTTTCGATGCCCCCACTGTGGCCGCCGCCGCAACAACCACTAGCGCCAGTCTGTCTAGCCTTCGTGCTTCTCTCTTGGCAAGCTTGAACGCCCGCACAGAGTTCACAGTGTGGCTCGAGGCAGACAGGAGGCAACGTGAGACAGGCCTCGCGTTCGAGGCGAGACGAGGCTTGCCCGTGTCGATGCGCAAGGTCTTGTGCAACGTTGGCGCCAATTCATGCGGGCCGAGCTGTTGTTGGGCGCCGCTCTGCTATATCGTCCATTTGCATCAATCGAATGACGCTCGACGACATGTGACGAGGGCGAGCGAGATGAAGAGGATGAGAGCGAGATGAAGAAGAAGAAGAAGAAGAAGAAGAAGAAGAAGGCGAAGATGTGATCGTGTGACGTGTTTAGAATGTCACAGTGACATCCGTGGATTGTCTGTGTGGAAAATGTGGCGCATCTTCCAAGGCAGCCGCTTGTTGTGGAGAACCAGATCATCATGGGCTACAAGCATGTCCAAACCACCACTAGCGCCGCTCTTGGCGCAGCTAAACAATTCGAGCAAACGTCAACAACAACAACAACAACAACAACAAGTGTCATCGGTCGCGCCAATCTCGCTCGCACATCTCAATTCGCGCTAAACTCTTGGCTCGAGCTCGAGCTCAACTCGCTCGCCGTGTGGCCTGTTTTCGCCCAGCGGCCGCCGCCAACTGGCTGGCTGGATCAATCAATCAACAATGCGATCGGACACGCCATTAGCGGCGCCAATCAGCCTGGTCGAGACTCGCCTAGACGGCAGCCTGAGCGGCCATGAGTTGCAAGCATGAAGAGGCTATCGCATTGAGCGCACTTTCTTTCTTTTTCTCTCACTCTTTACAATCACTTCACTTATTATTATTATTATTATCGTCATTAGCATTATTGTTTTGTTGTTGTTAGTGTTGATTTCTTGTTACTCTAGCTTTTTAATTATTTAATTAAATTTTTATCTCTCTTCCTCTCTTGCTTCCAACTCGCTCCCTTCGAATTTGACTCTCTCAACTTGACTCATGTCGACTTGACTGATTGGTTGCGCCACCTCAAAGTAGGCGACAGCGGGCAAGAGAGGTGAAACTTCAATTGGCCACACGAGGCTATTGCAATGCCAGTGCAAAGATTGCGAATCCATTGCACCCGGCCGCAGCTGTCATCGATCTCTCGCGTCCTCTAAAGGCTCGCAGTGGCCCAGCTGTGCCCCCACGGGCCAAATAGTCCTACCCTGTCTCGACCCCATCCAACCCTCTTCGTCGCCAATCGACCCGCCACTTAATCGTCGTCCACAATCAGCGCGCTGAGGTCGAATTGCTAGAGCCCTCGCTCGTCTCGTCGCGCCCGTCCGCCCCCTCGCTCTGTCCGCCGAGCCGAAGTTCGCTCAGCGACTCTTCGCCCCTGTTCGCCTGGGGCCTGTACAGGTGGTGCTGATTGGCCCCGGTCAGCGGAAATGTCCAGCGCGAATCGTCGCTCTTCGAAACTTTGGGCGACGAGCTCGGCGCGGCCGGAATCGAGCGCGCACTCTTGAACAGGCGGCGCACCTCTTCGCCGATGCCTCGATGAAACGACCAGTCCTCGAGTCCGGAGTCGGGCGCAAACGAGGACGAGGGCGACGACGATTGTGACGATGATGACGACAGTGATGACGTCGATGACGATGAGCCGGTCAGCGACGAGGGAAACAAAGCGCTCAGGCTGTTGATGATCGAGCGCGAAATGGACGTCGATGGTGGCGAGCTCTGGCTGC
Source organism: Artemisia argyi (assembly GCA_030686995.1). NCBI lineage: Eukaryota > Viridiplantae > Streptophyta > Magnoliopsida > Asterales > Asteraceae > Artemisia > Artemisia argyi. The sequence goes on along the minus strand of JARVZY010004694.1, from coordinate 42,919 downwards.
CGGTCGGCTTGCTGCCGGCTGGCGTGTCGTAGGTCTGGTTGGGCTTCTTGTGGAACAGCAGCACCGAGGAGGAGGCGGCCTCATTGTCGGCCGCGCTCGGGTCCTCGTCGCTCTTGTCGGCCGCTTGTGTCGCGGACGGGCGCCGCCTGATGGGCAGGTTCGAGTTGGTGCACCCGAACCACCATTCGGCCGTCGAGCGCGGGAAGGCGGGCCGCGCCGAGCTGTCCACCTCGAACTCGCGATCGTCGAAGCGATAGTAGAGCTCGTCCTTAAAGAAGTAAGTCATGCCGTTTTCCCATTTGAACGCCGCGTCCAGGCCGCCGCTCGGCAAGCCCGACCAATTCTTGATGGGCTTCGGGTACTGGCCGCTGACTGGCGGCTCTTGCTTGCTGTCGAAGCGCCAGTACTTGTCGCGCTTGAAGAAGTACGTCTTGCCGTTGCCGCTCCAAACAAAGGCCGCGTCGAGATTGTTCGGGATGCCCGCAAAGCCGACGCTGATCAGCTTGGGGTAGCCTGGCTCGCGGCGCTTGTTGAAGAAGCGCCAGTACTTGTCGCCCTTGAAGAAGAACGTCTTGCCGTCGCTCCAGGTGAGCGCCGCGTCCAAGTTGCCCGGCAAGCCGTCCCAGTCGCGCGAAATCTTAGCCGGATATCCGCTGGCCAGGCCCTCGTTCTTGATCTGCCAGTAGTACTGGCCGCGGAACACGTACGTGTTGCCGTCCTCGGTGCGCGTTATTGTGTCAATCTGCGAGTCTTGGCACAGGTCGACCGGCTTGCCGCCGCCGCCAGAGCCAGAGCCAAAGCCAAAGAAGCCGCCCTCGTCCTTGTCCGGCTCGTCGCTTGGCCGGCCAGTGCGCCTAGCCACCGACACCTCGGTGGTGGTCGTGCTGGTTGTCGTCGACGTGCTTGTGCTCGTGCTCGCGGGCCTGCCGCCGGCCGTGTCGCCGTCGTCGTCGTCGTCGGCCCGCTCGCCGTAAAGGGCCTGAATTCCGAGCACATCGTCGGCGTGCAGCTTGAAGTTGGGCTTGTACTTCTGGTAGAAGGGCGCCATCAGGGCCTCGCGCACACTGCTGTGGCCCAGGCCTAGCGAGTGGCCGAGCTCGTGGGCGGCCACCTGGAATATGTTGGTGCCCGTGTACGAGTCCACCGTCCAGTATTCCTGGTCGTCGAAGTGGGCGTCGCCGCCGTACTGCGGGAAGTAGGCGTGCGCCAGTGTGTTGCCCGGCCCGTCGAACGGGTCGCCGTCGCCGTGCTCGCCGCTCGCAAAGCGGATGTCAATGTGCACGCGGCCCTCCTTCTTGACGACAAAGTCGATCGGCGCCACTTGGGACCAGATCTTGAACGCCCTCTCGATTTGGCCGTCGACCTCGTGCTTCTTGTTCAAGAACCGGGTCGGATACTGAGATATCCTGTAGGTGAGCTCTTGTCTGCGCCACTTGCTGCCCTGCAGCGCGTACCTCTTCTTTCGCCTCTTCTTCTTCTTGCGCCTCCGCCGCCGCCTCTTCCGCTTGCCGTTCTCGCCCTTGCCCGAGAGATCCTTGTTGCCGCAGCGCGGCATTTGCATGTACTTGACCGTCAGACTGTCCACTGAGCCCGTCTCGGGGATGCCCGCAAAGCGCTGAAACTGCATGATGGCCTCATGGAACGAGTCCTCCGATATCAAATTGAGCGCATTCGAGCCCCCATTGGCCTGCTGCTGCTGCTGCTGCTGACCGGAAGTGTTCATGTAACCATAGCGCTGCAGGTAATTGAGCGCGTCCAGCTCGAGCAATTTGCTGCTGCGCCCGCCCACAACTGGGCCCCTTGCACTCGTGATGGCCGCTTCGTCGTCGGCGCCGCTGCCCTGACTGCGGCCATCGTGTTCTTGACTTTTCCACGCTTCCCCCGATGAGGATGACGACGCGGCTCTCTTATATCGCCAACTTGAGCTAGTTCTGTTCGATTCGCCGTTTGGTTCAACTAGAAGAAAGTGAGTGGGACTGCTAATTGATCGGTGTGAGTGGGCGCCGTCTTGTGTGTGCGTGACTTGGCGCCTGGCGGTGTTGACATTGATGACCAGCGAGCTTGTTTGGCTGACAATTGAGCTGTTGAGCAGCAGAAAGTGGAGCAAACAAGTGGCAGCACAAATTAGCGCCGGCCAACTTGAGCGAGAGCACGACAAAGCTTTCAGTGTGGCCACAAGTCGTCGAGTCGGCTTTTTCTCGCTAATCGTCTTGCTAACGGCCCTTCTTGTCGTCCACTCGGACTTGTTTCTCGTGTGCCAATTTGTTGAGCTCCAGTCTGGTTCTCTTGCTCCCGCCTCGCCAGTGAAATTCAAGCGTCCTGTCCGAGCTCTGACAGCTGAATTGTCGTCGTCACTCGGCGCAAAAAATAAATTATCCCGGCCGACCAGTGGCCAGTGTGTTGCCAGTCGTGTTGCCGCCTCTCGCCGAGCGACAACATTTGCTGCCCTTGTTTGCACATTCGCTAAACTATCACAATTCAATCTTGAGCCTGTCTCGTCGTCGTTGGCCGTGCGGCTGTAAATAAATAAACTCTGTTCCTCTTCCTCTCCCTTCTCATCCGCGGCCATCTTTTGATTGTTTTGAGCCCCAAACTGGCCCGAGTGTCTTGCTGCGAGCCGCGCCGACTCAGAGGCACCGCCAGCTTCAATCTCGTCCTCCGTTCGGCACAATGACTCGACTTGTCCGCCCACAACAAGTGGACACTCGCCCCCAAGCCTGTCGAGCTCCTTCCGCCTCTTGGTCTTGATTTCGGTCTTCTTCTTCTTCTTCTTGGTCTTCTTTCTAGTGCTACTATTGTTGTTGTTATTACTGGTGCGCTCCTTGAAGCGGTGCATGACTTTGTGCAAATGCATTGAGCGAGTGGGTGCGCCTCTATTCAGCTCGGCTTGCATCCATTGGCATGCCAGTCAGTGTCTTGGTTGTCGACACTCGCGTGACGTGTGGCTTCAATAAATATAAATATCTTCGCCTGTTTTCTCTTTGATTTCCGCACCAGAATCGATTGCTGTTTCGTGGTGTCCCCCTTGAGCCCACCTCGGCGCCAGTGAATGAGAAGTGGCTACAAACCAGGCAGGCACTGGCAGATTAAACTCTATAAAATAATTGAATTTGAATTAGTAACGCAGTTAGGGGGCGCGCTGGCTTGACTCGAGTTGGCCGCGGGAGATCGTCAGGAGCGCACCGTCGATTTGATAATATTTTTGCTCGGCTAGCAGTAAGCGATCTAGCTCGAGCTCGATGACGACGGAGCCCGTTTCCTGTCTTGCCAACTCTGTGTCCTATTCATGTACTGAGCGCTCTCGCTCCCTGTTGGCGTCTTCTCTGTCTTCTGGCTCGTGCCTGGCCGCGCTTGCTTGATTGCTAGCTACCTGAGTCGACCTGTAGGCGCTTGCCAGTGCCAAAAATGACTCAGTCTTCGGAAGTGAGTGCTCGTGCCGCTGCCCGAAGTCTACAGTTTGCCTCCTAAAGACAATCCCCAGCCCTTTGCCTGCTTTTGCCTCTGCTTTCTGCTAAACTGCAACACTTAACGAGACGACGACAGTTGATGGCGAGCAAATTTGCATATTCAAACTTCGCCAAGACTGTGAGCTAAATGTGCTGGAACTCTTGCCCCTTCTACGTTATTCATTCATTGTTCTAACATTTGCGCTTTAAACTCTAAATTAGCGCTCAATTTGATAGTTTGCACGAGCCGCTTGCTGCTGTTTTTGTTGTTGTTCTTGGTAACTTATCTCCCTGGCCTGGGTAGCCGCCGCACTCTTGCCAGCTCCTTGCGGTTTTGGTCTCTAATTTCTACTTGCGTATAGACACACTGAGGGAGAGCGAGACAGACACGAGTCAAATGAGAGAGCCAACAATGTGTTCGGCCGAGTCTGTAGCTTTCTTGATTAATAATTTGAAAATCAAACCGAGTTTCCATCTATCTGTCTGTCTTTCCGTCTGCCCCTATTGCCTGACTTTGCTTTGCTTGTTTAAGCGACAAACACGACACGATAGCAACAAGTGCCGAGATCGAACTCTTCTAAGCGAGTCGTGAGCCTCAATGAGCTCTGGTGAGTATCAATTGCGTTCAACTCTTCTCTGTGCCCATTTCTTCTTCCTTCTCCCCGTTTTCTTCCTCTTCCTCTTCTTCTTCTCCTTCTTCTTCGCCTTGGTTGGCCTTCATTGCACAGAGTTCCAGCAATGGAGACACTCGATAATCTCCATCTCTTTCTCCCGCTGTCTCGTAACACAATTAAAGGATATCGCGGCCAGCAAGTTCATCTCAGAACATTCCTCTCTTTCTCTTTACCTGTCCAATGAAACAGGCTAGCTCCAAGCTGCATGAATAAACTTGACCTTGAGTGGTACAGCGGCAAAGGCGCCGAACGAACTGGTCAGTTGAAAAAACTGGCCGGCACTCAAATGATGCTGACCGTTATTATGCTAAACTCTGACTCGGACTCTTCATCGGAACTCAAAGGGTTGCACTTTGAAATCTGTGTTCTTGTCCTTCTCTCTGCTCGATTAGTACATTGCATTCGACTGCGCGCAACTTGCTGGCCAATCTAGAAGTTGCATTCTAACTAGGACAAGAGGATTACTTGCAAGCCAAAGGTTGCTTACAGAATGTGTCAACGCTTATTCTGGCCGACGAGGCTCGCTTGTGGCACTTCCACTGCTTGGGTCTTACATCAAGCGGCTCCGATTGAGAATTCAAACCGCGAGCCGAGCCATTGAGGCGGCTTTGATCAATTCCAGCACTGACACTCCCATTGCCATACCTGTTGGCTCTTGTGCTCTAACCTGAGTGTCGCGCTTTCGTGGTCACGGCGCGAGTTATAAGCGAGGCGAAAGAGACGGCGAGCGCAATAGAGCTGCACCACTGAGCGAGACTGGTTGCGTCACGAGAGCTCAACGAAACGGAAATCAATCAGACGAAAATTCCCCAATCAGGTGCCAAACAATCGAGTTTCCGCTGTTGTTTTGCCTAATTGCTCGTGAGCATCAAAATCATCTCTCTCTCTCTCTTGTTGCCAAGTTTCTCGCCAAAAAGTCTTGTCGAGTGCCAGTAGTGCGAGCGCGGACCTGACTTTTGAGACTGGCTGTGCACTTGAGAAAAGCTTCGCAGATTTACTGCGAGACGCTTGATTGCGTTTGAAGCGACTCAAACGAGCACAAGGAAGGGGCTGAAGAAAGTTGTCAATGTTGTTAATTGAGCAAAATAATGTCGCCTGGACGGAGCCAACAGGCAGCAATAGCCAGAACAATTAGCAAAAACAATCTGCAGAAATGAGCCCAAGTCTTGAGTTGTTTCATTGTTACCTCCTCCTCCTGGCTCCTCTAATTGTTTATTGAGTTAAATTAGTGTCTCCAAGTGATTTGCGGGCGTAGTAAAAGTTGTCTGCTTGTGTTGAAGTCAAGCTCCCGGTCCAGTGAGACTTTGAGTGAAGGAGAGTTAGAAATTATGCTCCAGCGAGCTCGAAGGAATCTCTTTGTAATTTGCAACTTTTTTCTCGCCTTGGAAGGCCAAACTTTTGCTCTCCTCCTGCCGTGCTGCTCGTGGTTCAAATCCACTCTCTTCGCCCCTTTTCAGCTGGCAAACAGACAGTTAAATACTTTCTGCACTAACTTCTGGCCGGACTAGCTTGTCGCACCAACACTACCACCGATTTGTCACCTCGCACTAAATACAAATCAAAATCTTTATCGAAATCGTACAATTTTAGGCACGCTATTCGCTGCATGATCCAGCAAACTAGTCTCGTACCGCTAGTTTTGACTTCATCGAACTAGCTGAACGAACAGCGAGATCTCGCAATCGAGTTACAGGAATCAATTGGAAAGACAGCTGCTTTCGAAACGTCAAAAACTGATACCAGATTCGATGATGATGAACGAAAGCGAGCCTCACTGGTGCCTCATCTGTTTTGCAGTTCAATTTTGTGCAATCAAATTGGGCCTGTCCAAGAGTGGCGATAATTTGTGTTTTTGTCACAAGATTAGGGCAATAAGGCGCGTTGACGTAAAGAGCAAACGAGTGTGAGAGCACGCGAGCTTGATTGGAGTAGACAAAGTGGCGCTCGAACTGGAACAACAACAAGTGGCTGTCATTGTTCTCGTTTGTTCTCACGCAAAACAATAACAACAAGACAACACTGACAAACAATGACGAGCGCAAACAGGAACCAGAATTCCATATCTGGCCAAACAGATCTCATTTGGCCACTTTGCTGTCGTCACAAAGCGTCAGAGCCAAAGAAATCATTCCTCCACTTAAATTATTATTACTATTATTATTATTGCTAGCATTGATTTTGTTGTTGTGGCTGTTGCTGTTCGCATGCTTCTAACTCAACTGAACGCCCATGCAAGTCCGCCACTTGTTGATCTGGATTTGCAACGAGCGTCGCCTGCAAATTAGCGAGGAGAATTTTGTGCCTGTCCAAAGAGGTGCAATATAATAGCAGGCGACCAGTGGCGTGTTGGCGATCTAGTAGCAAGTGACGAATATTTCCAATCAAACTCAAGCGTCTGCCACAAATTTGTTGTCGTCTAGGTCTCGCTGAGTGAGCTAGAGGGCGAGAGGCACCGAAGAGGCTGCTATCACAAACACGACTGACGAGTGACGTACTTTAAATTGGAACAGTGTGGAAGATACCAAGGGCCCTTGTCGTCGTGGTCCTGGTCTTTGTCATTGTTTTGTGTATCATTTTATTGAAATCAATTAGATAAATAAAATATGCTTGCGGAAAGTTGGCAGCGATAAGAGATGCCGAGACATGAAGCGACGCCTGTGATACGACGAAAATTTTCGTCATCAAAGCTCGTCTTGCACCACACTGGCCTGCACTGACTCTATTCTGCCATCTTGTTTTCACTTGCAAGTCACTGAGCGGCGCCGTTATCGTGGTCTTATCAACACACCAACTTGTCTCAATTTGTTTTTGATCTATTTTTTCTCTCTCTCTCTCTCTCTTTCTATGCTCATCGCCAAGACACGAGAACAGACACACATGCACACACGCCCCCTGTTGTCCGGCCAGTCAAGCGAGCATATTTTCTGTTACCCGCTCTTACGTCACACACGACACGGCCAACAGTTCATTTCAGTTCACTGCGGCACACGATAAGCTGCCGAAATTGCGTCATCGTTCGCTCAGACATTGGTCAACTGGCGCGAAGATGGAGGGGAAAATTCAGAGCGATTGTTGTTGTTGTTGAGGATGAACTGCTTTAGTGTTTGCTAATGAAAAGAGCATGACCGAGTTTGGGAGCAGAGTTTTGCCTGAGTGTGACGGAAGCGAGGGCCGGTCGTTCTTCTGATTTGCCGATTTGTCCAGGAGAGAAAAAGTGGCGTCTTGGAGTGAGAAATGGTCGCAGAAGTGGCCCGAGAGGGCGAGAGGGTGAGAGAGGGGCAACCAGGCGAACGGCCCCGCCGCTCGACTCAACTAGCGAGAGCCAATTTTTCTGGAACAATAACCAGAAAGTGGTGGCGGCGGTCGTGAGGCTTCTGGCTCGCAGCGAGAACCTTGACGGGCGCGGGAAGCCGAAAGAGGAAGAGGAAGGGGAAGAGTTGGAGTTGGAGTTGGAGTCGGAGTTTGAGTTGAAGGTGAGCGGCGCGGCCACTCTCCATCGTTGGGCTTGAACTCAAACGAGACCAATAAACTTGCTGACGACAGGCAAGAGCCGTGCCCATCTGGCCGGGCGAAAGCACTCACTCTCTTTCGTCATCAAATCTGCCGCCGCCGCCGCCAGACTCGCAATGTGGACGAGCCAGGGCGCAGACTCGGCCGAGTTCAGGCGCATCGAGCCGAGCCGAGTCCAGCGGTTGCGTCGGACTTACCTGCGCGCGTGCGCCAGAAGGACCAGGAAAGACTTTTGTTTTTGGCCGCTCCAAACTGGCCTGGGCGTGTGATGCGGCAAAGACTGGCGCGCATTTGTTGCGTCTGGCCGGACGCGGGGCGGCAAAACAGAGGCGGGCCAAGTTGCAGAGGCAGATGAACTTGAATTGGTTCACGCGGACAAGAAGTGAGTCGGCTCGGGCGGCGTCAGCGAGAGGACAGCCAGCGGCGGCCAGAACAAGTGAGTGAGTGTGTAAGTGTGTGAGTCAGTCAGTCAGTCAGTCACTCAAGCGAAAAGCAGCTTGTTGCAGGATTCTGGCGAAATGGGAGAAAAAGAGAAAAACATCAACAACGCCAAGTGCTGGCCATTGCCTTCTGGCAATTTCCAGCCGCTTGGCCAGTTCCAAGCAAAAGGACAACAACAACAACAACAATTCCAACTCCAGCGACATCAGCGCGACGTCGCAAGGCAGCCAAGTCGGAAAACAACTCGACGGCGTCGGCCGCCTGTGCACCTGTTGCGCTGGCTGCTCGCGCCCGTTTGTGCCGGCGAGTTTGTCGGAATTATCGAGCACTTGGCCGGCCAGAAGTTGGCGGGCGGACGCGCGCATCATGAAGTGGCCGAGTGCACATCAGGCTCGGGCGGGGGGCTGCCAGTGCTTGCGGCAAGTGTACAAGTTGTGCGTCTTCGCGGATGAACTCTGCAAAGCCAAACAGGGGCGGCGGTGGCGCAACAGCAGGCTCAGCACACTCGAGTCGGCTCGCCACTGCCCGTCGACGTGTCGCCCTGTCTAGCTCGACTGCAACCACAAACGACAACAACAACAACTGCATTGCACTCGCAGATGGCTGCAGCAATTGTGTGCGCCGGCTTGTTTTTGTTGCCGCCGGTTGTTGTGGTCGTGGCGGCGACGGCTGACGGCCGATGATGAGCGAGGTTGTTGGCCAGTCGGTCGATCGGGCATCAGGGCGGTCGGGCTGGCGGCCACTCTCCACGCGCCCGGGCCGAGTCGCACAGAGCGAGTGCACGAATGCGCCACCGTCGCCGCAGCAGCACGGCCGTCTGTGGCGCAATCGGACACAACAAGTGCCACCGGCTCGCTGGCCGTCTTGTTCTGCTGAACTATTTTTTCTCCCTCTCTGCAGTTTTGTCAATTACATTCCATCGAGACTCTGTGCAAAGCACTGCGCCGTGCTGCCAATGAAAGAGATGCCACCCGGCAGGGGCTCACTTGCACTGCGCCCACGTCAGCAACTGGCCAGACGACAAATTGCTCGCCCGCTTGCACCAAATGCCAAGATCGACCCAATGAATGTCTGGGCCTGTGTCTGCGCGCCGATCTTGGCAATAGGCCACACCAGAGGCGCAGAGTTCATTCAGCCTCTTGAGCAGTGACTCACTGATACAATTGACCCAAGTCGCAGCTTGTCGACTCGCAATCGTGCCACGTCGCAGTCCCCGACTCTAATTGGCGCCCGATCGTTGCACGCGCCGCAACACACAATTGTGTTGCACAATCGTGCGCGCCGCCCAGCCAAAGCGCAATGGACTGACAAATGAGAGTCGCTGGGGGGGGGGGCGGCAGACAATTGCATCTGTGATGGGGGCGCCTTGCCGTCGTCGTCGTCGGTGTCATGCGCGCAGTTCCGACCCCGTGGCGCTGCTAGCTCGACAAGGGCGCCGCGTCCAAAGGCATGAGCCCGTGCGCGCCGCCTGGTACGAGCGACGGGCGCAACTTTGAACTGATCATCGAGAGTGCATCGTTCGCTCTCTAGGCTCGGCGCCGTTGTTGCCACTGGCGAGCTCGAGCTGGCGCGCCGTGTCACAGGTATCAAGCCGAGCCGACGCCGAGCCGAGTCGCGTCAGGCCGCTTGGATACGAGCCAGCTGGACGCATTTGTCCTCGGCGAGCTCGTGTCCTCTTGCGTCCAAGTGCCACGACGACGGCGCTCCAGTTTGTTGACCGAGCGGCCAATCGCGATGTTGCGCTCAACAATCCGCCGCCCCTCATTATGCTCGCCGTGTGCCTCCACATTTGGGGATCGTCGGTCGGCCACGCTGGTCGTCAGCTGCCAGTCGGCCGCCCGCGCCGCCCCACAAAGCACTTGCACTTGTGCAGCGAGCTAGCCAACGGCGCCGACACCACTAGCGGTCGCCCAGGCCGGCCTGCCCCGCCCCTCGTGCACCTCTACCGCGCCACCCATGCCCCTCTCGCCCCTCTCGCCCCCCCCCCCCCTGCTAGTGTGCTCGTATATTTTTAGTTCATCGCCTCGCTTTGTCCGCTTTCTCCTTCGCCAAATGTCACGAACGAACGGACGAACTTGCCTGCAAATGAGCGAGCAAGCGAGTGCACTCGCTGGCCGGCTGGCTGGGCGCCGATCAGTTGCGCAATCTCTCGGCTCGAGTGCGGCCCCAAGAGGATTGGCTGCGTGCAAGAGGTCGGCCAATCGGACTCCTTGGTGGGGCCTAGAGGACACAGCCGGGCTCTGGGGGCGGACGTGTGTCGTGTCTGGCTGGGGCCGAGCGGGCCACTTCGAGGACGCGCTGGCTGGCGCGAAAAGGATTGGCCGGGCCTTGAATTCGGCGGCGACCTAAGGCGCTGCTCGTTGCGCAACACTGGCCGCCCTCGCTGGAGTCTGGCCGTGCGTGCGTGTGTTTATAATAAGTAAGTGTGGCTCTGGCGCATGAGTTGAGTCAGCGAGCCGCATTTGGCCTCGAACTTGGCCACTCGGGTTCACGCGCCGGCGTCGTCGTCGTGCTAGTTAGCGCGGCCAATGTGGAGCGGCCGAGGGGCCCGGAGAGCGCGGCCCGCACGCTCCAGATGGGCCCGATGTTTGGGCACGGCGCCGAACGTTGCCAGGCAGCCGCATGGACGAATTCCTGGCGGCTTTCGCTCGCTCTTGTGCAATATTTCGTGCATGTGTGCGGCTGGCGTTGGCGTTCTTTTTCCAGCTCGGCTCGCCTGCAAGAGCACAAGCGAGACTCGACGCCGGCCGCAGGCAGCGCACAAAAGTTGCAGCAGTTTGCCAGATTGTCAGAACGAGAGTGCGAGAGAGCGCCGCCAATGCCAGTCTGCGAGTGTGTGTGGCGGCTCTCGATAGCTGGCTCCATTGCTCTGCCTTGCTCTGCTTTACTCGGCTCGGCTCGGCTCGATCTCGTCGGGCTAGCGCAATACGCAAGCGCGCGCGCGCGGATGTTGTTGTTGCACAAGTTGCGGTCATTAAACTCACGTAAGGTCATCCCCAAGGTTGACCTTCAACTTGGTGCCTTCCCCCGGCCCGGCGCGCCACACGCCGCGCTGCTTCCCCCAGTCGGCGCTCTCGCTCTCTGGCCGGCGCCGTCATCTCGCCGCTCGCTCTCGCTCTTTCCTCATCCAACTCGACGACCACGGCGGCGGCACTGGCGTTCAAGTTAAAAAAGTTTGCGCAACCCTCGCCATCGTTGGGCGGCTCGAGAGCGCTGGCTAGGCCGGGCCGGGCCAGTATAGACGTCTTTCGCTGAGGCAAACTCGCCGCCGCCCGGCCACGGGGGATACGAGGGCGAGAGCGGCCGGGGGGGGGGGCGCACAAGGGACGTTTCGCTCGTTGTTCGCCGCCGCCACTGCCGAGGCTCGAAGGCGCTCAGCTCGGCGATCAGGATGGCGATGGAGCAGACACGGGGGGGGGGCGCGACGAGAACAAGTACACGAAAAAGAACGACACAGAGAGCCAGCAAACGTGATCGAGTGCCAGACGCTGTGCCCGCCGCCCAGTCGCCTATTGCTCGCCGCCAAGAGAACGAAATCAATTGTCGCCACTGGCAGCAGCAGCAGCAGGGCAGTGGAAGAGAATGAGGAGAGAGAGAGAGGAAGCAGATGAAGCCAAGTGAAGTTTGTGTGTTTGTGTGCGACTAGGAGCAAGAGAATGGATGAATGAATGGACTAGAGTCAGAGCCAAGTGAGAGGCCAACCGATCGAGCGGCCGGACCAGATCGAGAAGTTTGAGACGAGCGAGCGAGCGAACACACAAACACACAGACACACACCGATGCAGATGAAGTGAGCGATTACGAAACGGAGAGGCCCAAAGTGAGAAGAAGTTTTGCCTCATCCTGATAGCAATAGTGGACGAGCGCAAGGGACGAACTGGGTGAACGACAGTTGCAAGCAATTAGCATTTGAAAGAAATCTCATCGTGTTGTGCAACTAGCAGCACACAAGCAAGAGCAAGAGGCCTCACAAGCAGGCGAGCGACCACGACAACAGACAGACAGGCAGACAGAATAAGTTCAGTTTTCGCGCTTAGTGTGATATAAAGTATAATAATACTAATATTGATAGCAAATAAAGTAGTAATTTTAATGCTGAAACGAAGAATAAGAACGCGTTTTGAATAGAAGTTGAGTCACTTTTTTCTCGTCAAAAAGAACGTTCTAAGATGGCAACTGAGTGCTTGGACGAGCCCACCACGACCTCCACCAGCAGCAGCAGCAAGAACAAGACCACCAGAGGCACCTGACAGCGGGCGCAACACACGCAAGCAAACAGCAACAGCGACCACAAGCTCAGCAAGCGAGCAGCACCACCGGTAACACGACCAGTAACCTGACTGTCAGCAGCAAGCCGGCGAGCATGGCCGACTTGGCCAGCTCCCAGCAGCACCAGCACCAGGCGGCGACAAGTGACCAGCAGCAGAACATCGAGTTCGACGGGGCCGCAATACTGTGCCAGGTGTGCGGCGACAAGGCGAGCGGCTTCCACTATGGGGTGCACTCGTGCGAGGGCTGCAAGGGCTTCTTCCGGCGCTCGATCCAGCAGAAGATCCAGTACAGGCCGTGCAGCAAGAGCCAACAGTGCCTGATAATGCGAATAAACCGCAATAGGTGCCAGTACTGCCGGCTGAAGAAGTGCGTCTCGGTGGGCATGTCGCGCGACGCAATCAGGTTCGGCCGGGTGCCGAAGCGCGAAAAGGCCAAGATACTGGCCGCAATGCAATGCAATAGCAACGTGACAACTCCGAACTCGAACTCGAACTTGAGCACAAGCATTACCACCAACACAAGCACAAGCAGCAGCAGCAGCAGCAGCAGCAGTAGTAGTAGTAGCAGCAACAACAGCATCAATGGCGTCAATACGAGCGGCACCAGTGGCGGGCTGGCCTCGAACAAGGGCCACAACTCACCGGCAACACTCATGACAGCCATCCGGGCGGCGGCCGCTGCTGCTGCTGCCGCGGCCTCAAGAGCGGCCACTGGCGCCAACAGTGTGACTGGGGGCTCGCTGCAATCCGCAACCACGGCGACGGCCACAAAGACGACAACAGGTGAGAACACGATGACAAACTCCAGTGCGCGCCAACATCAGCTGGCTTGCGTCACGGCAAACGCAGATTTCGGCCAACGTAAGTATGCCTTCTGTGACCCAGAATTTAAATTTAAATATGCGCAAGGTGCAAAGAAAAAAAAGAGAGATCTCTCGCCACCATGCGGCACTTCGGGTGTTAGGGCCCCCCATGTGGCCTTTCGGCGGTCCCGTGAGTCGTGAGTGGTGAGCAGAGCGCGATGCGAATTGGGTGAGCTGGAAGGGGCGTGGCGAGAGTGGCGCCCCCTAGTCGTGGAGCTGGCCAAAATCGGAGGGCCCTTGTGGTTGGCGCGCTCTCCTTTCCCCTCTTGCGCCTTTCCGCCCAGAAGACAGACAGGCACACACAGGCGCACAACCCTTTGCGCCCTCACATGCCTTCCGTTGCGCACTCGAGCCAGTGGCGCCCTCTACCGGGGCGACTCTCTCTCGCTCGCTCTTGGCCGTGAACTTTGAGCCGGTGGCAAGGTTGTGCGCCAAGCTCGCTCTGCTCAGGCTCATGGCAGGGCACGGCTCGACAAGGCGGCTCCTCCACACACGACACGAACCATTTGCGAGCTAAATGAGCTTGCCTGTTCGCTCGGAATGTTCTCTTCGCCACGCACCTTTTGCACGCCACAAGTCTGTCCGGGCGAATGAGGCGCCTGGCTCGGTTTGGGAGCAGCAGATTGCCGGCCAGAGAGAAGAGCCGTCAGCCGGCCGCCCCCGCCTGGTCCTGTCCACCGAATCAGTGTCACTGTCGCCGGGCAAAGTTTACAAGCGGTCCTGAGCGCGCCCGTGAACTTGCGAATGGGGCGAGGCGGCGGCAAAGGTGTGCGGCTTGAAGTGGGATTTGCTAATCGAACTGAGACTCGCAAAGGGCGTCCAGTGGCGGCGCTCGTGCAAGCCAACCTCAACACGGCGCTCGTTATCTCTGACAATCGGAAATCGGGCGACAATGAGAATGAAATTGCGCTCATTGTCTTGAGCGGGGCCGGCGAGACTGGCTGGCTGGCTGGCTGGCTGGCTGGCTGGCGGGCTGGCGGGCAAACTGCTTGCAGGAAGCGAGACACACAAGGGGCACAGGGCTGTGTGTGAGCGAGTGTGAGTGCGTGTTTGTATGCGAGCAGTGAGTGTGTCTGCAAGTGACATTGAACTGCATTGTGTGAGCCTGAGTGTGGCTGCTCGAGCGAGACAAAGCGAGCAGCGAACGAACTAACGAGAACAAGAGGAACGACGAGCTCGACGTGCTGCTGGAGGCGGACGACGACGACGGCCAGGCTGACGGCGGCGAGAGCGAGGCAGAGAATTAAAGAAAAGCATTTGAAGGTCAATGCCAATGCGCATTAGCCATTCGGGCGGCGTACGAATTTAGGTCCCGGTAGCGGAGAGCGCACGCGCAGTGGCTAGGCAACAGCAGCGCCTGGCAAGCTCGTCTGTTTGTGTGAGTGCCAGCCAGCGAGTGTGCCTTTCTGTGTGCATGCGAGCGTGTGTGTGTTCAGTGCGACTCGCTCTAGCTAAACTTTTCCCCTAAATTCAAGGTCAGCCGCGTCGGCGAGCTCTCTGGCAAACAGACACACACACACGCTCTCGCACACACTCACAGCCGGGCGAAGGCTGACGTCAGTTCGCCTGGCTTGACTGTGCGCTCTAGTGCAACTCTTTCGTTACTGGCGCCGCCGAGCTCGCTCGCTTGTTCCGCCAGCTCGTCCAAATTGGCAGCTCCTGTCCGCCCACAAGCAGACTCAGCTCGGGCGCGAGACAACAAATGGGCGCGACACAGTTTGCCTTGAGCGCGCGCTGGTGTGCGTGTCTAGACGCGGGCACAGCTCACGAGCAAGAGGTGAGAGGCCAGTCCGCTCGACACAGTTCGGCTCGGCTCGAATTGTGTGTGCACGGCCGGCGCGCCTCACTCAAGACTAGTGCGCCAACACACTTGGCCTAGTTTTGCGCGCGCCCCAGTCTGGGCGACAATATGGATTCGCTCAGCTCGGGCCACACGAGGCTCTCGAGACTCGCAGCTCGAACTGGCTTGGCAAGAGCGCAAATATGTGCCCGCTGCCAGTGTGTCCCACTTTGCGCTTGTTGTCGCTGCCCGGTCTTGTTGGTGCGCCCATGTCGCGCGTTCCACTTTGCCAAAAACAACAACGAGCTGACAAGCGAGCTACGGAGCCAGTGGGTGGCGGCGGCGTGTGCTGTTGTCGTTTTCGTCGTCGTCGTCGTTACTGTTATTGTTGTTTCCGTTGCGAATTTGTGCGCGCGCAATCGACAGCAAGACGCAAACACTTGATGCAAATCGCGACGAAGAGAGAGAGAGCGAATTTTGGCATGCTCAAGTTCTGCGGAATTTTGTGTTCTGTCTTGACGGTCGCGCGTTAGTTGTTTTCAAGTTCAAATTGCACGAAACAGGGCGCAAGAGAGCCCGAGAGAGCCAGAGAGATTTGGGAGACGAGTTGGCCTCCGCCCTGTGCTGCTGATGTTTGGCCAGGTGAACGTGAGCCGACTCGAGTCGAGCTGTGCGCGCTAATGGAAGTGTGAACCCGAGGTTCGAGAGAGCTGCCACGAACTGCACAGGACCAACACGCAGAGGCTCGCCGCCCAGTCGCGCGCACTCACGACGGGCGCTTCAGCTCGAGAGAGAGAGAGAGAGAGAGAGAAAGACAGTGAAAGGCTTGAAGCGAAGGCGAGAGTGTGAGACAGACAGACAGACGAACAGAAGGATCAGAGCAGTTCGAGCAGCACTCGTCGACTGGTGCAAATCAGGGCAAATATTAAATTGCCACCATTTATTGCAACCAAAGACACAGCCACTCGGCCGATATCTGCATTATCTATCAGCTGGCCAGCTCTTTGTGTGGGCCAGTAAATAAGCTGCAAATCTGCACCTCAATTTTGCCACAACTCTCAAGAGGCCCAAAACTATTAGACTGAAAAGGCAATCATTAGCTAACCAAGTTCCAATTCAATTCAATTTTAATTAAATCGACAAAAACACAAACAAACAAACACAAACCAATTTGACAATTTTGAACAATATTTGTCTGGCGCCCATTTTCGCTGACAACACAATCACAACCACAGGCCAGCACCACGACGGGCAGCAAGCGGACGGCCTTAAGAGTGCCGAATTGGTTGGCAAAATTAGTGAAAAATTGCAAATTCTCTTGAAGCGAACGATCGAGCTCAACTATCACGACCAATTGGGCCAGGTCGAGGAGTCGGAGCGCGACGAGCTTGTCGACGAATTGGTGCGCCGCGTGACAGAACTGCGCTCAAGTGAGAGCTTGATTGGCAAACAACAGTATCAGGCCGAACACAACAACAACAACAACAACAGCCACAGCGATAACTCTTGTGCTGGTGCCGATCGAGAACAGTTCGACGAGGAGCGGACGCTTGCGGCACTCGGACGGCGCGTCCTCGAGCTGGACCAGCTGGCCGGCATTGGCGACGAGCAGCACTCGGGCGGCAGCAACCTGTGCGCACCCTTCCGCCAGTTCAAGCTGGACTCAAGCCAGGGCCAAGGCTCGAACACCGGCTCCACCGCAACAATTATGATGATTGACCAGCGTCAGCAGCAGCAGCAGCAAGACAGGGCGGCCAGCATTGGCAACCAGCTAGCCCAGCAGCTGGCGGCCGTCCAGCAGCAGGCGATCGCGGCCGCCAGTCTGTTCGGCCAGCAGCACCAGAGCGACCAGACTGGCCAGCAGGCGCACCAGCACGAGCACCAGCACCAGGCGGCCATGGAGGCGAACAGTATTTCGGGCGACTCGCTGGCCGGCCTGAGCACGGGCAACAACGAGCAGCAAGCGCACCAGCAGGCGGCGACGGCGGCCGCCCAGCTCGCGCAGCGTCTGTCGCAACAGTCGCAAATCCAGCACCAACAATTGATTGAAAACTACCTGATGCGCCAGCGCCAGCAGCAAGCGGCCACCCTGGAGCAGTTGCGCACCATAAGCAGCTGCAGCAACGAGAGCAACAACTCGACGGGCAGCTACAGCGCCGCGGGCACCCACACGGGCCGCTCCTCGTCGATCGGCGACCACTACTTCCTCGAGCCGCTCGACCACCTCATGGACTGCACGACCAGCTCGTCGTCGCAGCACCAGTTCGCGGCCGGCGCCGGCCTGACGAGCTCGGCGTCGCCCTCGAGCTGCAGTCTATTCAGCCGCCTGAGTCGCCAGTTGCGCCTGCTCGAGTCGCCGTCCGATTCGGGCATCGAGTCGGGCAAGGAGAACGGCTTCGGCGCCACTGGGGCCAGTCTCGGCTCGGGCACCAAGTCGGCGCTGGGCTTTGTCAGCTCGAACGGCTTTCGCTCGGTCACGCCCAACGGGGGCTCCTCCTCGTCGGCCTGCATGAGCCCCATCAACGGTCTTTCAGCCCACCAGCAGCACCACCTGGCCATGGCCGACGCCCTCTACCACTACGCGGGCCACCGGGCGCCCTCGCTGTCGATGAGCAGCGGCACGAGCAGCATCTCGTCGCACATCCGGAATCTAGTTGCTAATTGCAACCTGAACGACACGCCCACGCTTGCGCACCAGCAACAAAACGGCACCCACGACGGCCAGCAGGGCCAGCACGATCACCACTATAGCGCCCACCAGCACCACCAGCGGCCCGCCTCGGCGATGAGCCAGCGTCAGCTGACGTCGAGCTTGTCGGCGGCTGCGGCGGCGGCCAAAGCAGCTCGCAACCAGCACAGCTCGGCCGCCTCGAGCCAGTCGGCGGCGGCCAGCAGCGCAAGTGGCTCCATCGAGGACATGCCCATGCTGAAGCGAGCCCTGCAAGCGCCGCCCCTGATCAACACGAACATGCTCATGGACGAGGCTTACCGGCACCACAAGAAGTTCCGGGCCGCCCAGCGAGGGCGCGACCTGAGCTCCGACCAGCAGGCCGTGTGCTCGACCAGCGGCACCAGCTCGGTGGCGTCGAATCACGGCCCGAGCTGTGGCGCCTCGTCGAGCGGCTCACCTGTGCCGCGCTCGCCCAGCCCAACGACCACGAACGCCACCTTGGCCAGGCTCGCAAGTGGCAGTGGGCCGGGCAGCGGCACCAGCAGCGTCAACGGGCGGCACAGTAGCAGCAGCTTTAGGGGCGCGCTGGCGGACATGCACTCGACTTTGTTGAAGAAATTGAACCAGCCCAACCAGATGAGCGAGAAGCAGCTCAAATGCAACGATCTCATAAATGACATCATCTTGCGGCGCGACGAGGACGATGACGACGATTTCATCGGGTACGACGGCGAGCTGGACGACGTTCGCCGGTCGGCCTCTGCCGCCGCCGATTGCGGAGACGCGAGCCGCGCCAACAGTGCAAGCGGCCGCAACCACGCCGAGACCCCGTCTGGCCAGCTCAAGTTGGGCCCGGGCGGCTCGCCAATTCCAAGCGGCGCAGTGGCGCCCGCCTCCTCGCCCGTGTCCAATTCAAGCGAGGCGCCCGGATCTCTGGCCAGCTCGCCGCCGCTCGAACAGCGCCAGCATGACGATCAGCGGCTCGCTTTGCACGCCAATTTGCAGAACATTCTCATATCGGGCACGCAAAAGCAGCAGCAAATGAACGGGGGAGCGAACAATTCCAATCAGAGCAAGCGCTTGCAGCTGCTGGGCGGCTTGAGCCATCGTCTGGTGGACGAGGATTACATAGCGCGCCGACTGCTCAACAGTGGCGCATTCAGACGCCACCAGCAGGCCCACAAGTCGCCCGAGTCGCCCGTCAATTCGGCTGGCCCCGGTGGCTCGTCGACAAACACACTCACAGTGTCGGCAGTGGGCCAGCAGCAGCACCACCACCAGCACAAGAAGGCACTGGGCGCCGCCAACGGGGCCCACAATCAGCACCGGCCCTCGTCTTCGTGCGCCTCGCTGTCGTCGCCCTCGCCCACGTCGTCCTTGTCGACAATGTCGCACTCGCCCAGCTCGTCGTCCACGAGTCCCGACTTGGGCATGATAAGTCAGTGTCAGCTAGGCAAGAGCGGCCCAAGCGGCGCGCCCGCAGTGGAAGCGGCGGCCGACTTGATGATGATGGCCGGCTTGCAGCAAGCCAGCGCGACGTCGCCACTGACCATCGTGGTGCCGACAAGCAATCAGTATCTCAGCGAGCACCTCAATTATGCACAGCAGCAGAACAACAACAGCAACAGCAACGGCAAGACAGCAAGTGTGACGAGCGAGCAGTTATCGCGAGTGGTCGCAAGTGCTGGTGCTACTGGTGCAGGTGATGCGCTCGTGTCGCCCAGTTCGTCCGCCTCCAGCTCGCCAATTATGAGCACAAATTGTGTCACATTCACGACGAGCAGTGCCACTGGTCCGTGTGGCCAGCAGCTGCCCAGCAGTCTGAGCCAGATCAGCCGGCTCAGCTTGCATTGCAGCGGCGATGCGGTCAGCTCGGACCAGCTGGCCAACAAGCTGGCCAGTGCCTCTTCGGCCAAGACGACTGCCGACTGTGGCAACTTTGGCCTGCTCGCTGACGTTGCAATTGCCACTGCCGCCGCCGAGGAGCAAAGTCGACTCGAGTCGCTGATGAGACTCGAGCAGCAGCAACTGGTCAGGGCGGCAGCGGCGGCGCAACCAATTGATTTGTCGAAAAAATGATCTCGAAAGTCTTGGCACACAAAGGAAAAAACAGTTCGAAGACAGACGGACGGACGGTCGGACGGACGGTCGGACTGGCAGCAATCAAAAAGTGAGATTTGAATTCAGTTATTTAAGTTAAGAATTGAGCGACAATAAGAGTCAGGCAGACAGACACGAACTCAGAGACATAAGTCGGTCAACTCAGAGACCTTACCTTACCCGAGTGAGCGAGCGGCCTGCAATCTGAGCCGAACTGTGAACTGGTTTTGGCCCAGTCTAGCGGCCCCTGGTGCAATCTAATTTATATTGGCACAGCACAATCACTGGCTGGCCCCAGTAGCAAGTTTGAAATACGGACGTGTAGTAATAAGGCAAGAGAACGAGCACGAGCACGAGCACGATGAAGACAATAGCTAGGGAAAAAGACAAAAGACAAAGCAATTTGGTGATACCCGCACAAAGTAATATTAATTAATATTATAATTATGATCATATTCTGTGAGGTCTCAAGTTAATTGGCCCAAAGTGATGCCATTTGAGAGAGTGGGACAGAGCGAGAGAAAAGCTTGCAGTTGTAAAGAAAATTGGTTGTATAAAGATGAGGTTGCTTTAGTGAGATGCAAGTGAGCTCTCTTCATCAATACTTCAGCCCCTCGTTAATAAAACTGATTCAAAATGCCACTGCTCAGTGAAAACACAAACTAGCACGCTGTTTACTTGGCTGCCACTCAATCTTGCTTCTCCGCGAAATCGATCTCACTCCTTAAGATCAATTTCTACTATCAATCTTTGAGCCAATTCATTACTCGCTTAGCAGCTTTTGTGGACTCAAGTTGTCTTGCTGATTAATGGGCGTGCCATTTTGCGGCCCTGGTCTCGAGACTGCTTCTTGGCGCAAGGGCGCATCAAGCTGATAGAGCGCCTGATTGAGAGCCGGAAGCGCAGGTGGGCCTGACGGAATTTGCTTTTGTTGCTGTTGCTGTTGCTGTTGCTGCTGTTGTTGTTGTTGTTGCTTGTCGGCCTGGCCCGGATATGGGATGCGGCCGTAGACGAGCGTGGGCCCGGGACGCTCTTGGGGGCCAGACTCGTGGTCGATGTACGCCTTTCCAAGCGACGACTTTGCCTGCAAATTCTTCTCGATCAGCTGGGGAAGCTGGGAGAGCTTGCTTCTGATTTTGGCCATGATTCCCTTGGCTTTGGTCAGCTTTGGTCCTCCACTTTGGTGCGCATTCTTGACCAAGCCGCCCACTATTGTGGCAAGTATCTCGCCCTTGTCGCCAGCAGACTCGCCGAGCGCACTCAACGACTCGGCGTTCTCGATGTCGCTCTCATTCAGGTCGATTGTCGCCACTACCGGCTCGGGCTCGTATCGAATCTGGCCGTGCTGTTGCTGCTTGGCGTCCGCCTGTGGCCTAACTGGCCCGATCTTGTCGCCACTACTCTGGCCCACATCGCTAGGCTGGCCCAGAAGCGTTTGAGGTGGTTCCTCGGGCGACCTGGCCACGCTCTGCTGTCTGGCTTGCACTTGTGGCTCTGCTCTGGCATGCGGCTGCTGTTGTTTCGACCGGTTGCGCGAATAGACTGTCGCCAGGCGGCCGTCTCGCATGACGTACTCGAGCCGCTGGATTTCGTGGTCCGGGTCAAAGCGGACAATCAGATTGCCGGCCTTGGGCGGACGCCTATTGTTGATATTGGGCGGCGGGCGCTCGTTTTTCGGTCCAGTTTCGGGCGCCGGTCTGGGCGCGGGCGTGGACGCGGTACTTGGCAAGCCGAACGGCTCATTGGCATTGAGTCCGTT
The DNA here is from genome assembly GCA_030686995.1 of Artemisia argyi. NCBI lineage: Eukaryota > Viridiplantae > Streptophyta > Magnoliopsida > Asterales > Asteraceae > Artemisia > Artemisia argyi. Next base: position 21,404 of record JARVZY010004694.1, on the reverse strand, counting down.
GTTGTTGGCCTGGGCCGGGCGCAAAAAGGCAAACGGCGAGCTCTGTTCGGGGCCGCGCAATCGAATCACTTGGGCATCGAGCTGTCTTATTATTGGAATCGATAGACAAATGAGAAGCAAAATGACTGGCACAAGGGCGACAATTGTCTGCGTCGGCAGCATATTTGATCCTGTCCAATAGAAACTCAATCTTGGCGACTAGTGTGCTTGTGTTCTGGTGTGACGCGAGCCAGTCCGAGTTTGACGAGCGAAGGCTTCATGATGCATTCCCGGGGACACCAATGAAGTGGAAAGAGGCAAGAAGACGCCCAGTTTGCATGCTAATTCGACCCACAACTTGGCGCGCCTCACTCACAGACAATGGCCAGGCTGGGCGGCCCGAGTGTCTGGCGCGTGTCGGGACAAGTGTGTTATTCGAATTAGCACTTGACGCTTGTGGTCGCGACAGGCGAACGAAACTGACGCCGCCGTCGTGGGGAGTTTGATCGATTTTGCAGCCGCCGAGAGGGAGAAAGAGCAAGTTGGAAGTAGCTGCGCCCGCCGAGCCCCGGCGCCAGCCTCCCAAGCGTGCCTCGCTCGCCCTTTGCGCCTCTTTCGCTCTCTCAAGTCAGGTACATGAGCAACTGACACACACGCGCCCCCCTTCTCGTGTGACGTCCGAGATCTTGGCAAAGTAGATCCAGAATTGGAATTAGAATTTGCCCTCTGTTCATCGAGGAATGTGCACCACTCCACTGCCTCCAGGCGCCCGTGCTGGCATGCGAGGCCAAACACGAGCTCGCCAGGGCGCCCGTTCGGCCGCAATCCTTGCGCGGCCCCGTCGAGGCCGCCATCACGGGCCACGATATCGGTTAATAGTGCTCGCTTGGCGCAGTCCGGCCGCCCCTCCAGTAGACGTTGGCCGCTCTCTGGAGAGCTTTACAGAGGCAGTTGCGCAAGAGTAACCCCCTTTGCCGGGCTCAGATGAGAATTTCATTGAGCTTGTGTGGCTCGGTCGCGCAGCCGCAACTGCAAGTCTGAAACAAACTTGAAGGTCATTGTCATGGCCAAACTGTCAAATTAGATTGCGCGCACTCGCTCTGCCTCTGGCCCAGGCAGCCTGCCTCGTGTGAACGCTTTGGCTCTTAACACGGGCCTTGCATTTGATCGAACGTTCGCCGCCGAGATCACCCGCTCGGGCCAGCTGTCGCCCCGGCCGCCCCCTTGCTTGGGCAGGTCGTCGCGCCCCCCCGTTCGGCGCCAAATTAAAACTATGGACGGGCCAGAGACGGCCCTGAGCGGCAGCACAAGCAACGGGCCGAGTCAGCTCCGGTTGGGACTGCGATACAGCGAGCCAGTCGGCGAGTTGCGTCGGTCTAGCTCGTGGGTCTGGCCGCGAGTTGAATAGCCTGACGGAGGGCGGCTCTATCTGTTTGCATAGTTTTGCGGGCGCCTTTTCAGCAAAACCAACTCACGAAAGTCGCGTCCTCCTGTCATCGAGGGGTGGCGTGCCCTCTGCCCGCAGCCTGCTAATGTTCGTCTCATTCGTGAGCTCATATTTACACCTACAGTCGTGCACAGGCACACACTTCTGCCCCCGAGCACGCCACCCGGCCAGACTTGCCAGAGACGGCCGCAAGATTGCCGCATTGACGGCCCAGAGCAAGGGCATTGGGCGCTCAGAAATGGCAAGCGCAATCGCAATCTCAGTCTCGATCTCAGTCGTCAGTCGTCAGTCGTCAGTCGCACTGGTTGTGGCAATAAATTGTCGGCAAATGTTCAGCTCGAGCGACACCTCTTAACGCGTCACAAATCAAAAATTGAACAGCTCCACTGGGATGCGCCGGCCGATCGATTGTGTTTGTCGCGAGCCAGCCATTCCTCGCAGCCAAATAGATCAGCAGAGCGGAAGAGCTGCGCCGCCATGAGTGCCAGCGCTGTTTCAGCGCCAGCATACTCGAGGCACGGGCGCCCAACATCCGCAATTTGTGTGGTCTAAGAGTATTTGGATTAGTCGGAATTGATTTGCTCAAGCTCACTGGGCGCGCTGCTTATAGCGTGTAAATCGACTCCGAGTTTGTTGTGTATAAATATTTTTCTTTCCCTTTCCGAATCATTTCTCCTCGGCCTCCTACTCCAAGTTGACTTTTCCAATTCAAATCCAAGCCGACGCTCAAACAAGTTTCATGTTTCACTCGATCAAATAAGCGAGCTTTGCACGATTTGTCCGAGCACCAAGTGGAACTAGCGTGATATAGTGCGCGACCGGGCTGGACATTACAAGAGGTGCTCCAGAACGCTCAGCAAGCAATCCAAGTTGCTGTCCCGTGATTTTGCTCGACCACTTGGCCATTGACTTATTTAATGAGCGTTTAATAACAATTGGCAGCTCGTTCATCTTGTTTGCGGCTGTTCACTGATTGTGGCCTCATCAAAGCAGCCTGACTGTCTTGTCGCAGGCAGTTGATGGCCGGAGGCGGGCGGGTCGATGCTGCCCACTACCTGCATGGGCTGAAAGGGTTAAAGGTTTGACTGGTTGAATTATCGGACAGACAGTAGTTGAAATCGAGAAGCTTTTGGAAATCGCTGATATAGCAGACTCTTGTTCTATGTTCGTTGGATCTCAATTCTAGAGATGGCGTCCTTGTGCACTTCTGTGGCGTGAGTTATTGTCGAGTCTGGATTTTAGGCAGAGCCAGAGTGAAGGAGACTTTTAAAGTGAGCCAGGAGGCTACTAAGATCAGGTGAGAATCTTGCTGCCTAGTTGACTCGTCCGCGACCGTTCCACTGATTCAATTGGCAGCCAAGCCATTGAGCCAGCAAGTCTAACTTGAAACTGAACACACTTGAAGGCCAGCTTCGAAGCACGCCAACAAATAAGAATGGCGCCAGCAGTCGAGGGCCAGCCAGGCGGCAATTAAGCCGGGCGCTTCTTGCTAATGAGCCCTTTTGCCTTCCTGCTTCTGCCAGAGCTAGAAGTTACAATTATCATGCAACGATCTTGCGTCTTCGTCGTTAGCCAACTTGATACTACCGGGCGGCAAGGCGCCTTTCTCGCTTGCACTCACAAGACAATACCCGTTCTCGCCGCTGGGTTGTATAACCAAACCGATCCAGTAGAGGTGCTAATGTCGACTTTGGTGCCCCTCTCCTCCTCGCCGCCGCCGCCGCCGCCTTCTATCGTTGCACTGTTGCGACTTGGAGCGAATAGGTGGCAGGCAGTGTTGTTGGTAGCTCGGCAGGCTTTAGAGAGCGCCAAATGGATGCTAATTAGTGCGCAGAGAGTTCTTTGCACTGCACTTGTCTTTGGTGCATTTTCGCTTTGGTTTTAAAAGTGTGAGTTTGTAGAGAACAAACAAGAGCGGCGAGCCACAAGTCGCTCAATCGCATGATCTGGCACAGGCGAACGATTCTCGCCCAACAAGCGCCTGTTCAGCTGTTTTACTATCCCGAGCCAACAACAGGTAGCGAGCACAAAAAATCAATTCCACTTGCCTCGCTTCTTGCCTCTTGCCTCTGCAAAACTGCACTCTCTCGCCTTTGGCTGATTTGTTGTCATAATTTTTATCGTAAGGCTTCAACAACTCAAGTCTTTATGTTTATGTTTATGTTCATTATTATTGTGACTATCTTCGCTTGCTAATTGAACGAAGAAGAGCGACACATGCGAAATGCACTCGCCAAGCCATTTCAGACTTCCGACGAGAATTTTGCAAGAATCTCGAACGAGACCATCAGGGTAGTTGATGTCTTGCTGGCGCAGATCTGCTGCCAAGTTCACTGCAGTTCAGTTTGCAGGAAAGAGTCGGCAAGCGACTCTTGGAGAGCTGGGCTGGAGTGCCATTGGAGAGACTAGAAGTGGTTGCGAGCACCTGTGTCGAGGATGGCCTGGGCGGGTTGTAGTTGCGGTTGTGTTCTTTCGCTATCAAGCACGCGTTTATCCTGCAATTAAAAAGCTTACGTAAAACACATTCTGCGTAGTGAGTGGCAAGCAACAATTCGAGCGCGCCTAAATCAATGTTCCAAAGAAGTCTTGAGCTCTTGGCTTGAGCGCGGCGAAGACAAGATTGAACAGGTCCGAATTGTAACTATTGCAGCCTGTCCTCGTGACAAGCGCCTCTGTCTTGTGCAACTCCCCCTCCAAACCAACAGGTCGAATGTGGATGTGAAGATCGAAAGACATCGATACGCAGAAGCCTGTTTGATGTGGTGCGCGACCAGCTAATATATGCCACAGTAGTTTGCTTGCCAGAAGAAGAAGAAAACGAGCGACGACAAAGATAATTCCTCTCTCGAATGTGATGATTTGAGCTTCCACCTTCTACCCTTTCAGTCCCAACCTCTTTATGTCTTATCTTCCAGCCGATGCAAGTTAGATTGTTTTGCCAAACAGGCGCATCGACGTAGCTCGTTGTTGGCGCAGCAGTGAGATTGCAGGGATTCGAGTTGCGGTCCACTCAACACAAGAGGTGCAGACGCTCATGTGAGGGCCGCAAAAAATCGTCAATTTGGCACCTCGCAAATACCCGTTACAAGTTACACGTGTCATTTATAACCAGCAAGTAGCAAATCCACAGTCAACTCATCAATCAGTCAAGCTTCATCGAGCCAAATTGAATGAAATGCCGAGCATTTTGAGCAAACAGCTCGTGTCCAAATTGCTTGGCAGCGAGTGGTCATTTGGCTACAATTGTTACGAAGTCGGCCATACTTGGTGAGTGCCAGTTTCAATCCAAGTCGGCAGTCAACTCGTGTCGCCTAAACGAAACTTAAACCAACGAGATTAACGATGCGACACTGATGAGTTGTGTGTGTGTGTGTTACTAGTGAGACCGATCTGCAAGTCCAGCTTAGAGTAAACCCTGTACTAATCTCCTATTATACTAATTGCCACCAAATTGCCACCAAATCCTGGCGACGACCAAAATAGGACGCCCAGTTGCACAGATGCGGCGCTCGAAGTGGCGCTAGCTGCTGGTGTCCGTGTCCTGCCCCTGTATTCCCTTCTGTACGTCGCCTCGCAAGTGGCCATTCAAAAGAGGCTCGATCCGGCCACCACCTGGGACACGTTCAAGTCCATCGTACGCTCTTCGTCGTTCATATTCTTTCACGTCTACAATGGCCAAATACTCGGCTGTGCACTCAGGAACAGCTTTGGGCGCTTCTATTATCGAGCCCTAGTTTGCATACCGGCGCTCACATCGTCCTATTTGTCACTGCTAATTGAAAAGCCGGCGCGCAGACAGGCGCTCGCCTTTTACCTGCTCAATCTAGCCACCGAGATTCTCTATCGAATGGCCGTCACCTATGGCTACTTCACACCAATCAAGCACGGCGAAACCATTCTGTTCGCTCTGAGTCTCGCTGCCTGGTACCATTTGCTCAAGGCGCACGGATTCGGGCACGATCCGGTCAGTGCCGTGGTCAAGATGCTGATCGGCCCATACGAAGCTAAGAGCCGTGCCAAGAATGCCAAGACGCAACAGCAGGAGCCGCAATTGCAGCATCAACCATCACCAGAAATGCTGGCCGACGTGGAGAGAGAGAACGAAGACCGCGAGGCTCATTCGAAACAATTAGCTAGGGCTAGTAAGTCATCAGGGCTATTTGGTGTTAGCAAATTTTTATCAAGCGCTGACTCATTCTCACTAACAAGCACGGCCAGTGATGTAATAAATTTTGTCGGCAAGAATTGGCTGGGCGACAGACACGCAAGCTGTCCACACGCCGAACATCATGCAACTTGTTTCCATTATGTCATACAACCAATACCGTCGCGCTTTCTCGTCGGCTGCTCCATACAAACACTACTCAGACTGTCCTCAAGACCGCACGAATTGATCAGGAACCCTATAGGCACGATTACCCAGAGCTTCTTGTCGACGAGCTCCATTAGATTTGGCCTGTTTCTAGTCACACTCGTCTCAAGTGGCCGCTTGACCAATTGCCTACTGAGACGCTATTCCGACTCAAACGAGCCCCATTGGCACGGAATTGTGTCTGGCCTGGTGGCTGGCACTTCTATGCTCTGGTCACCCAAGTCCAGCATGTACGTCATGTGGAAGGCTATAGAGCAATATTACCTGCTCGCAGCCCGTCAGGGCAAAGTAAAATATTTCGACTTTTCAATAATGACAATTTATTCCCTATCGGCCGCAACATTACTGTACACATTTGCACTTGAGCCCAGTCTCATGAGGCCGTCTTACATGAAGTTTCTTGACAATCTTAGTGATCACAGATTACATCAATTGAATCGCATGGTGCTGGACGTGTTTGGAACAGGCTCTAGCATTGGCTACGAAGATTACTTTCCCGATCTGGACCCAAAGTTGATGTCAAATCAATTCAAGGAGCTCATCTTCAACTGGATGATTCAACCCTATGAGTGAGAGTGAGAGTGATAGAATGAAGACGCAGCAAAACACTTGTCATATCGAGTTGCAATTGATTAAATTATATGCGACACAAAAATAAATAGAGTCAGTTAGCTAATCGACTGTGAATATTGTCCCCCGTTTCTACTCGCCCAGGTCATTGGTTGCTGTTCGCTTGTTAATTACACGCCCAAATGGTCTAGCTCGAACTCGGCCTCATTGGTACCGTCGGGCGATATAAAATCATAGAATAAATAGCGGACACTTTTAGCCCGTTTCTTATTTGTTTGCCTAAATATATCACGCTCAGCTGTTGGTGTCTCTAAATGGCCAGTCTCTTCGATGACAACAATACCGGACTGACGCCCAGATCGTGTTTCCTCCTCCACCTGGCCATCGACTTCATGGTTGTCAGCATCAACAGTTGACTCGATATTGTTGGTATCCGCAGACTTGGTGTCCTCGTCGGTAATTGTGTGCTCTGACCGGGCGCTATCAGTCAGGGAGCCATCGACCACACCGTCCACCTCGTACAAACTGCTCACGCCTGATCGAATTGATCTACGTGCCGGCTTTAATGGGCCATTCTTGGCCAAATTGGTCAACGTCTCATACGAGCTACTGTCCACCGACTCAAGGGGACACTTGACAATAAACTCGCTCAAATTTCCCATGTACTCCTCGAGTTTGCGTCTCCGCTCTTGCACAATTGTTGAAGCTTTACTATTAAGCCGTCTCTTGGGTGGGAACGAGAACTTGCCTATTGCCGGCTCGTTGGCCTTGAGCTGTTGGTGCAATGCAAAAAATTGTGAATATCGTCTGTAGACTGACCATTCGGCTTGGGTACTTGTCTTTAAATTGACTTGGTATACATGAAACGAGCCCGATGATGAGCTGGAGGGATCTTTTCGTGCCAAATAGACAACTGGAATTTCGATGCGAATCTCGGGACAAGTAGGAATATGTTGTTGGTCATCATTTGAATTTGTTTTTGTTCTACGGTTGCGACAGTGACACCGACACCGATGATTGCTTGCAACAGGCCCATTCTGCGACTCTAACATCGACCTTGAGCAGCAACAACAGAGCGACCCATTGATGGACTGGTCATCTAGTTGTTCTCTACTGCCATGGTCGCCATCGGAATCGCTATCTTTGCTTGCTGCTCTTAAATTGGCCCCGAAGCCCAAGCTCCAACTGGGCGCTCTGGTCGATGATGAAGATGAGGGTCGAATATAGTTATCCTGACAATCGTGGTACCTATGGTGGTCATCGTTTTCGTTCTTGAGAGAATCATTTTGGTCCATTCACTGTGATCAGTCTAATTGGTCGATTTGAAATTGGTAAATAAATCACATTTGATATATGTTGTAATCAATGGAATGAGTATGCTATTCTTGATAATATCTGGGGCAGGCTGGTATATCAATTTCCAGGGATTCAATCAATTGTAGTTTAAATGAGGATTTGAGAGTTGTATTGTAAAAAGAACGTCATATGAAATCGTCAACAATTCTTTTTTCGCACGAAACAAAACAAAAACAACTGTCGCTCTGGCCCAATGCCAGCGAGTGGGCGTATTTGCGAAAGCTCAACTTCATGTTGCTGTGTCACTCAGATTGAATCTAGTACTTTGATATAGTCTGCTAGCCAGTGTATCAACCCAGTTTATTTTCCGGTGATAAATAGACTAATTCTACCCGTGGGTCGAGGTGCAGGCGTCAGATTGTAAAAAAACTAGCTGCTATAAAATCGAATTGATGGACATGTACAAAACTGAAAACTGTCTGATTTATCTAGACTGTTCATGAAACTTTTTAATGAACATTCTTTCGATATGCATGAATCATATGTTTCAGATTTGAATTTCGATGATTGAGACCGGTATTGTGTTATGCAGATTATCGAATAATATGTCGAATACTATTCAGATCCTTTTTTATCCTCTTCATCGTAAGCTTGTGTATAGATGGGTAACGATCTGATCATCTCTTTAGATGGTGTTAGCGAGGCTAGTTGCGGGTGTTTCGATAAAATGATTGCTTCGTGTGAGTTGGACTTCTTTTGCATCAAGTCCAAATACACAGTATAGTGTTCAATTTTCTCCCTCAAATATGCAATTCTATCTATATAATCTGACTTAGAACGCTTGTCGGCATTTCTTTTAGTTGGCGCCTCATTCAAGAGTTCCTCCAATTCAGCTTTCAAACGTTCTAGACGTGCCTCATGATCAGTCAATTGTTCCCAATATGAAAGCTTGGTATAAGAGGCCGGCAATAAGGGCCTAGACCTTGTACTACTCTGACAATAACGTTTGCTATTCAATATAGCACTTGGAAGTGGGGGCGATGAGAGGCATGCGCTTGCAAAGTTGATACTATCAATCCAAGAATTCATATCATCTTCACTGTTAGCTTGCAATAATAACTCCGATTGGTCGGCTAGATATAAATGAAATACATATTCGCGTTTGGTATAACTAGTCGAACGTTTGGCAAATGCATGATGCAATTTTATGGCATTTTTCAGATCCTTTGCAGCCAACCTCTTCTTAGTCTTAGCTTTCAGTTCCTCCAACCGTTTTGTAGATGATTGCTTGAGATCATCCTGGTTCTCCTGGTCCTCTTGGCGCTCCGGCTCACCATGGCGAATAATGAAACGTAGGTCCCTCAATATGACATAAACGCGACTCCAGCCCCGCTGACCCTTGCTTGTCGGCTTACCCCTGGATTCAAATATCCGCTTCCGACTCAGGAAGCCGGTTTTGAACTCTATTGAGAAGTCGTCATCATCCAGCCTCTGGCCAGCATTAAGTTTGCTGAGATCTTGTTTTAGCTGACGCTTAGAGGCCGAGTTCAGGGTGGCCGCCCGAGCAACCGGCGTTGGATGCTGGTGCTGTTGTTGTTGCTGCTGGTCCATATGTGACTTCTGTTCGTTTTCGCCGTATCTGGAGGGCCACTAATTAAATATTCACAGTCAATCTTTTGCTTGGACTCTAGTTTCAGTTGATTGTCTTGTTTCTTCTGTTGCTTATTCTTTTCACTATTTTGTCGGTCACCAACATAAGATTGTTCATAGAAAAGCCTTTGTTGTTGTTGCTGGCGCTGCTGCTGCTGCTGCTGCTGCTGCTCCTCCTGCTCTTGGCGGAGCTCGTGCGGAAACAGAGAAATTCGCCCCCTTGCGCTACTCTCCGCCTCTTCCTGCTGCTCATGCTTCTCCTGACTCTCATGCCCATCACCATCTCGTGCATCGTGATTGGTGTCACCAGCTTGAGTGGCCTGCTGGCGCTGATGCTGATCTCGGCGTCGAAGCAGAGGATCGAGTCCGGCAGCGACACTGGCCATGATGCCATCCGCTTGACTCGTGCAATGAACATTTTCGCTCAGTTTGTTCAATGAAACAGACTTGCCTCTTTGTTCAAGCAACAGCGCCGCACGAGGATATTGCGCGTGCTTAATGTGCAAGTCGGCTTCAGCATTGTTGTTGTTGTTGTTGCTGTTGTTCCTGTTGGCGGTGGTGATGATGTTGGTGGTATTCGTAGTTGTGGTTGTCTCTGTGGTGGAGACTATGGCTGGCGTTGTTGTATCAGCTGTGGTCACTATCTTTCGGTTACAACCACTTTCACTCTTACTAGTATACGTTTTCAAAATAGTGTCACCGGTCATAATAAATGCTTCACATATTGGGTGCTGTTGAGTTTGTTGTTGTTGTTGACTGAATAGGACATTGTTTGGCGCAGTCACAGCCGCCGCTGCCCTTCTAATAACTTTATCATCGGCAACAACAACAAGGTTGTTACAGTCGTCATCATTTTCCGGCGTTTTCTTATTGATGACATTGTTTTTGATTGAATGCTGCAGCTTGCTAAGTCTTTCAAGCGGCTTAGGCCTTACTAAAGCCGGACTAGTTTTGTTCTCTGTATTAATTATAAGTCTTTCATCGTTTGACGCCAATCTGGCTTTAGTGTTTGGATCAGTCTCAGTAAATGCGTCGTTGCGGCTCCTCGTGGCTGGACTAACTTTGCCAATGCTATTACTATCGGCAATATTGATAGTCATTTGGTATGCCTGTTGTCTGGGTGACCTGCTTGGCTGATCACCCAGTTCCTCTTTCAATTGTTTGAAGTGACTAGTTGCTTGGTCTTTACTAAAGGTGAGATATCTATTGTTGATGTGATGAGTTGTTGCGTCCCCGGCTGCGGATGTTTCTGTTTCGGGCACCGAACTGGGCGACCCAATTTGGTTATGGCTATGTGGTGTGCTTGCCTGAGTGCCATCACACAGGGGTGATCCTTCAACTGGTTGTTGCAGACTATCATGAACTTGGCGGGGTATTTTGCTGATACTCGTCCGAGGAAAGCGAGGCTTCAGCTGGGACTGCTCGGGAGTGCCATTATATCGATATCGATAGCCAGATTTTGGTGGCATTTCATTGCACGCTAAATCTTATATGGCCTTGGGCCTGAAGAATATATCTGTCGGGACAACCACAGCTGAGAGGTGGGTAGGTGGAGTGTATGAAATGCTTTTTTCGGTTATAGACTTGTAGAGTGGAGTTTCACTCCCTCACTCTCTATCGGACTACAAGAAGTAGTAGTAATACATATAAATAAATGTGTATATTGAAGAGCTTATTATAAGGTCGTTGCAATGGGGCTTTTAGTTCAAGCAAGCTGGTGGTGTCAGTATAAATATAACCTCCTTCTCAAATAGTCAGCATGATGCACGAAGAGCGCCAATTGGAGAAATTTATCAGGCTTTCTCACTCTCTCCCTTTCTGAGTCAAACTCTCACTGTGTATCTATTCTGTTGATGTGAGCAAATGTGTTTCTTTTTTACTCTGCCAATTAACTAGTTTCAATCTTAGATCTTCTCCTCCCACATCCAATGCTACTGCTGCGACCACCACCACCACTACTGCTGCTGCTCCTCCCCCTCCTCCTCAGTCTCGTTAGCGTAATTCAATTCTGGACAACAAATTGAATCAAATGGCTGGACACTAGTAAAGGGGCATATTGAACCACACAACAGGTTAGGCAATATTGATGATGGCGATAATTTAAAGTACAAGTATGGCAAGCGGTAGAGGTTGTGGTAATGCTGGTGGATGTGGCCACACCAACTGGGATGCTTGTAAAGGCTGCTGGACGAAGGCTGCTATTCGGCCGACTAAATGGAGACCACTAGTGGAATGGCTTTCTCTTGTGCGTTAGAGCTTGCTGGCCGCCTCACCTCGTCGTCGTGGTCCACTGTGAGTTTGTCCTTATCAATCTGCCACCGAACATGTGAAGCTCTAGCCTGCTGGCCGAGAGAGCTGCTGTTATGTGTTGTGTAAGAATCGCGCCTGTATGATAATAATTGTGTGCGTCGCCCAGCTTGACTGGACTAGACAAAACTGGACACGGCCAGCGCTTGATAATGGCGATGAAGATAATAATAATAATAATATTGGAATTGAGTTGGTCAAGAGCGAGGGAGAGAAGTTTTTTCTTTCAGCTCTCGACGAGTTGATTGCGGTTTTTGTTTGGCTCTCGCGATCTGCGAATGTGTGAGTGTGAGTGTGCGTGTGTGCCTGTTTCTCTCTTCGGGCCAGCCTTTGCACTGCACTGCCGCCTACGTCCAAATCGGAGCGAGCGATTCGTCGTCGCCGCCCGCTCGCCTTTTGCGCCCACTGTTTGCAATGTGCGCCGGCCGCGGTGTCCCTGGCGACGCCAACGCCGACACAGCCGCTGAGAGCGCCCGACGAGTCAGACAAACAAGAGAGAGAGACAGAGAGAGCGAGCGAGCAGCGGCAGCAGCACTGGTTGTTGCGCCCGCCCTGCCCCTGCCAGAGCAACCCAAGTCGAGGGCGCGAGAAAGAACTACCACAAGCAGCCAGGCTAAGGGCTGAGAGCCGCACAGCACAGCAGGCAGGCCGTCGCCTGTTGTGCTCGTTTCTCCTGCTGGCTTTTATTGCAGCTCCACTCTGATGTCGCTTCTCGGCTTTATAGCCGCCTCGCCAGCTCGCTTGGGAGCTGACAAACATAAACAAAACTATTGACTCTTGGCTCCAGTCAGAGATTGGGCAGAGAGAGAGAGAGAGAGAGAGAGAGAGAGAGAGAGAGAGAGAGAGAGAGAGAGAGAGAGAGAGAGAGAGAGATTGCTGCCTGCCCGCCAGTTGGTCTTTAACCAGCCAACGAGCATATGCAAAGAGGAGGGAGGAAACATATTCGCGCAAAACTCGATGGCGTCAACATCGCCTCGGCATTGCGCAACTCGTCATCTTAATCAGCCCCGACACTTTCAAGGCCCCTGAATGCGCTGCTATCATCGCTCAGCATTCGGAGCTGCTGCCGACCCTGCCATTGCTGCCTTGTTGACAAGTCTTGTTTATTGCAGCCCACCGACTGGCTTGACCCTGCCGGCTTGTCATTTACGCAACAGAACTAAAGCTATTTCTCAACAGGCAGTCGCCATCGACCAGAAGCGACGAAGCGAACAGTTCCGTCGCAAGATCAAGCCTGTCGAAGGCGGAAGTTCCTTTCGAAGATGCTCAACATTTTCCTTTTCGTTTTTCCTTTTCTTTTGTTTTATTTTTGCACACAAACACACACACACACAAGTTCATTTACACTGTCACTTTCCTTCTCTAAATACAAACAATGCTAAATACTCTCCGTGAAAATCCAATAATAACAATAACTTCCGAGGCGCCAAGGCGTCGCTCGAGTGCAAGATTGTCGCCTGGCGGTGGTCAGTTGCAGCTGCGCGCTTGGACCACTTTGAGGCACTGCCAACTAGCTCGCTGACAGCCTGGCACTCTCTCACTCGCTCATTGAGAACAATATGACTGATGGTTGGGCTGATTGATCGACTGGTTGGCCTGGATCACTCGTAGGCTATGTTCGGGTAGGTGGCCAGGTTCTGGGGCAGGCACTTGTTGCGGCTGGCGTCCTTGAGCAGGCGCATGTGGCCCAGCTCGCCCCAGGCCGAGCCGAGACTCGCGCGAATCGTGTAATGGGCCAGGTTGGTGTCGCCGTCGCTGGTTGCGGGCGTGTAGCCCACCAGGAGTGCATGGAAACTGTACGCGTCGCTCGAGCAGCGCGTGTCGTGATATATGCCCGATTTGTAGAAATGGAACGTCGGCTGGCTGGCGTCGATTGCGACGATCAGCGGGCCCCTATTGAGCAGCGCCTCGTCGATGTTGTCGCGATGGACCTCGTCGTAGGAGCCCAGCTTGGGCCGGGCCTCTGGACTGCCCGCCTGTTGGCCGGGCGGTGGCATGCACGAGTTGGCCGGCACCAGGCCGCGCGACTGGGCCAGCTTGAACTCGGCGTACTCGGGCGCAGTGGCCAGTCGGATCGCTTGGCGCTGCAGAAAGTCCAGCGCCTGCACCATGGACAGGTGGCCGGAGCAGATGGGCGGCCAGCTAGCCGAGGGGGGCGGCCCGTTGTACGCGAGACAGTCGAGTATTTGCTGCTCGCTCAGCTTGGTCTTGGCGACGTTTGTCTGGCCGCTCGTCGAAACTAGCGCTGCATTTAGCGTGCTCTCAAGGCTTGCGACGATTGCAAAGATGGAACTGTCTCGGCACAGGCCCTGGTCGACAGGCTCGTCGATGGTCAGGTTGCGCCAGTCGGCCGAGCGCAGCGTGTCGCTCGTTTGCACCCACTGGTCGGGCAGGATTCGCATCGAGGGCGGCACACTGCTCGCCTGGCCCAGCGTTTGGGCCCACTCAATTTGGGGCCCAATGTAGAGCAAGTTGGTCTCGTTGCGCGTCAAATCGGCGAACTTGTTCACGTCCAGCTGAAACAGGGCCTGGCTGTTGCGGTTGAACGCCGTGATGAAGCGCAAATTGCCGGCGAATATTTCCAATCGGCGCCGTTCCTCGTCGGCGCTCTGATAAACTTTGCCGTACTTCCGCTTGAACTCGTCCCACTTGGCCAGCTCGGCCGGCTCCAGCTGATCGGCCGGCCTCCTGGTGCTTGTAAGCTCGTAGAGTTTCTCCACGTCGATTGGCTGCGCCATCGAGTCCAGGCCGTCGTCTGTCGGCTTGGCGAGCGTTTCGACCGGCTGACCGGCAACTGGTGGCGGTGCTGTTGTGGTTGTCGTGGTTGTGGTCGACGAGGGCTCGGACGACAGGGTGACGGGCAATTCTGATGGCAGTGGAGTTGTCGTCGTCGTCGTCGTCGTCGTCGCGGTGCTTGTTGTTGTTGTGGGGCTCGCGGTTTCGAGCTCGGACGCCGCCGTGGTCGCGCCTGAATCCAGACCATTGACCGAGGCTGATGATGAAGTTGATGTTGTTGTTGTTGTTGTCGCTGCTGCTGGTGTTGTTGTTGACTCGGGCCGGATGAGTCTGACGAGAGTGGAATTCTTGAGAATGGCTCCCAACTGGGGACTGGTTCGCGTTTCAAGTGCAACTGGCGGACTGATCGTCAGTTGGTCAGCCTGTTGGGCCTGCTGGTTGGCCGCCGAGCTGGCCGCTTGCTGTGGCCGCGAATCTGCACCGTCATGCGGAGTCGAATCGCCTGACTTGCTGTCGGTGTTTGTTGCGGACGGCGCTATCGTAGTTGTCATTGTTTCTGCTGGTGGCGGTATTGTTGTTAATGTGGTTGAAGTTTCTGTGTCCAGCACTGTCGAGCTGCGTGCCGCTTGCAGGCTTGTGAGAATGAAATAGGCGGCCCCAAGTAAGATCAGGAGCACGGCCAGGGCTCCAGCCAATTTGTGCGCACTTTTCATGTTGCTCGCCCCCGTCTTTGGGTGCTGGCCTGGCCCGGGCGGACACGACGACACCTTGTTGCCGCTCCCTTCTTGGCCCCTCAATTCAACTATCGTCAATTGTTCCACTTTGTTCCTGCTCACCGATTGCTCGGACTTGCCATTTTGAAGCATTTGACTGGGAACGTGCCAATTGTTGGTCGCCGCGTCTACTCAATCGGCCACTGCTGCTGCTGGGGCTGGAGGTGTTAATTTATTCTAATAGTAATAATAAATATTTAGTTGTTCAAAGGTCACCTGTAAGTGTAGCTTGTCTAATATGATAATTGTTGCCTGACATGAGCGGAGGTGGTGCGCGTGAATTGAGTTTTAAAAAGAGTTTTCATGCAAATGAGCCAGAAAGTCAGTGGATTCAGTTGATGAACTTGACTGGTCGACTAGAATAGCAAATGAGAGCTCTTGTGTGGAATAAAAATTTAACAAGACGCTGACTAGTGGCATTTGTGCTAACATCCAACTGGGCCGCCTGAAGTATCATTTTAGTCCACTAGCTTCTCTTTGTGCTCAAGTGTGTCTTGCCAATTGCTGCTCCAGTGACAAGGGCCAGGGAGCCGTTCAACTTCTCGCCTCTTGTTACCACTTCGCTTGACTAGCCGAGCCTTCTCTGGCCTTAACTCGTCCTCCTCCTCTTCTTCTTCTTCTTCTTCCTCCTCTTTCTCCTCCTCTTCTTCTTCTTCTTGTACAATGTATGCAAGTCTGCGTGTGCAAGTCGCAAGCCGCCAATGAGCTAATACAGCACCATGAGGCCGTGCTGGTGGTGCGTGTTGCACTTGAACAGCTCTCGAGTGATGCAAATAATCAACTTGTTCGCGTGGATCTCGAGCTCTCTAGACGAGCGCTTGACTCGGCGCATGTGAAATAAATGATCTTGAATTTGAGGCAACAGGCTGGATGGAGGCAATGCGGGCCAGCGAGTGAACTGCCACCAATACTGTCAGACTGTCATGTTGCAAGCAGAACACACCGAAAGCAAGGGCTCGAGTTTTTCGCTCACTTCCTATCATTTGCTTGCGTCGCCTTATTCCACTTGCGCCAGTCACTTTTGTCATTTGGCTCATCCGATTTCACCAAGCAAGAATATTAGCGCCCTGTGTAAGAGTGTCTTTCAGCCCAAAAACCACAGGCTAATGAGCAGGGAGAAACAGAGAGAGAGAGCCGTCTCCCTCTCTCCGTCTCATCGCCTCCCCCCCCCCCCAACAGTTCGGCCCAGCTCATTAACAAGTGTAAGTGCGTGTGAGTGCGGGTTTGAATGCCGTGGCGCACCGATATCTTGGTGAATTAGAATACAAAGAGATTAGAGAGCACAAGTTCGGCGACGACGACAAGAAGGAGGAGAACAACAACAGCAAGCAAATAATGTGAAATATCTGCGCGCGCTCTCCTACTTCCTCCGCCTCTGTCTGAGTCTCGATCAAGAACACTCTATCATCTAAATGGATCGATTTCATGGAAGAAAGTCACCATTTTGAGAGCAATTAACAAGCCGGCATCGAGAGTCTCAAAGGAAGCGCCAGAAGATAGAAGTTCAGCAACAAGACAACCGCGCTGGTAACAAAAACAACACCACTGGCACAAAGTATTGGCTGAGACAACAAACAACATTGTCTGTCTCCGCCTCTCTCTCTCTCTCTTGGTTGCTTGCTCGTATCCAGCTTGACAAGCGAGATGGGACAAAAGTGTCTCTTGTGTCTTACTGCTGCTGCTGCACTTGAACAATGTCATTGGCTGTGGGTGAACGTGTTTGACTGTCGCACAGTCATCGCTTGCTCGCTGAAATTTGGATGCACAATTATCAAATCGGAAAGATAAACGGGCGGCACTTTAGCTAGCTCGGATTGTGTCAACGATTCAAGCGCACCGCTCGAACAATTAATGTGCGCGCTCGGCTGGCTGCGACCAACTAGATCACCGCCATTGGCTTGTTGCTCAACATTGTTAGTTATTCTGAGAGCAAGTCGACTGGCTCACCAGGAGCTCTCCCTCTGCCTTAAGTCTAGACCACCAAGATCATGCCTTCCGCCTCCTCGTCTCTTGTCTTGCTGCAAATTAGGATTCAGCTCACAAAGCGCACGCAGCAACTTGTCAGTTCGGCTCAGTCTTACCTTTCATCAGCTCATCTCATACCAACTAGACTCATTTGCGACTCATTTGCAAACAAATATCGAGCGAACGTGCAGAAAGTGGGAGTGTGTCAAGCGTTAGCAGGCAACAAAACAAGTGGAGGAAGACAGGAAAGGGAGAAGTGAGTCTTCTTCGACGAACGTGCTTCCTGGCGCCCATAGATGCACTCGGTGCTCCTCTCGAGATCCTCTTCCGCCGCCTGTCAGTGCGAGCTCTTGATTGACTGGCATCTGATTTCATAATTGCTGCACATGCTTGCCCACTCTGCCACCCTAGACAGCCATTGCGTGCTAGTTGGCGCCATTTGCAGCCGCCAAGTGCACGCTAGTGATGCGACTGTCTGTTTGCAAGACAAGACAGCCACACCCAGCGCCATCGTATCACTAGTTTGTGTTGAACGCAACGGAAATGCGTCAATTCAAGATAAATGATCTAGACAAATTGCCATGAATGAACACACGATGAGGGACAGTCTCTTTCTTGGTCATTGGGACGTCGACAGCAACACGAGAGATGGATGAATGAGACGGAGACGGGACGGGGCGGATGGGAGGGCTCTCTTGCTGTGTGAGAGCAATTGCACACAAAACGGCACTTTTGAACTACATCTAAATGTTGACGAAGAGAATGGCGAGAAGTGGCACAATATTGTGAATGAAAAACTAGAGCAGCTAACTTATTCTTGTTTAGTGGGCAAATCCATAGATATTGCAGCAAATCGCTCGAAAACTCCCAATCTCAACTATCAATGTCACACATCGCTCTTGTCGCATCCAATTTGCAGTCGTTTTTTGTATCAATATTTCCTCCAGCTCTCTGAAAGCCTTGCCAAACTTCGAGACAAGTTGACAAAATGAGACAAGACGCCGCTTGTGGCGGTAAGTTCGGCTGCAAGATCAAAGAGCGCCACGAGAACAACGCAAATCGGTAGTCAATCAATGGCCGACTACTGGATTCTACTATCGGCCTGAAGAGTCTACACCAAGATAATTGGTTTGAGATCTGATCAAATCTAATTTGTTGTTTGATAAGCGAATAGTCATAGAGTGTGTATGGACGGTCTGTCTTTGATCGAAGCGAACAGTTTCTCATGCAACTCGCGATCTCAGTTGAAAAACACTTGACTGCAGACAAAATTATGAGAAAGTTTTGCCCCGATTCGAACAACGTCTCACTGATTATCTAAACTGACTGACCAAGACGCTTGCGTCGCGAGAAAGCAGACCAACAAGCAAAATTCTCTGCACAGTATTTCGGTTTACTGTTGTTATCTAACTTTTTTTTTCTCTGTAAACGCAAACTAATCTTAATTAGGCACCTAGCCAAGTCAGATGTGAGAGTTTACGGTGGCGAGACACAAGTTGATGGGAGATTTTATTTATTATTGATAGATGACATGAACGACAGCGGCGCCTATGTTCTCATACTTCTCTTCTTATAATTCTACTTTAGTGCTGTTGTGCTCTAATTGAGCCAAGTTTTGCTTCGACGGGGCAAGGCAAAGAGGCAGTTTATGTGATTGGGACATAAACTGTCTCTAGCCATCTTGACCGATCAGTGCAACTTCAATGATGTCATGATAAAATGTCAGCTCGCTCGCCGACTTTTTAATGTTTTTTTTATGTTAGCTCAAATTGAAATAAAAGTCTGCCTTATAATCTAGTAGACGCTCGCCGCTGTGAGTGACCATTGTTGCTTGGACAGGTGTCAGATGTTAGTTCTTGCTCTCGGCCATTGCCATCATCAGCCGTGTTTCTTGGTCACTACAATTACAGGCTTGTGGTGCTTGGCCATATAGGCGCCTAGCAAGAAGCCTTTCATGAATTTCTTGCTCACTGAGCCAGCAGTGGCCAGCTCGTTGAATGCAACGAATAAAATCAACATGATGAGTAATCCTCTCGACATCAGTCTGATTGCTTGCCTCGGAGACATTTTGTGTTTCTTCTTGTGTCTGTCTGTGCGTGGGGGTGACTTCGGTCGAGTTTGTTTCGATTTTGAGTTATGGAGATTGGTCTCGATTTGATGTGATCGACTTGAAGATTGATTCAAAACTGAACCCACTCTTTCGAAAAAACGATCCGATTCCGATTGCATTCGATTCAATTGGCGAAGGTGATGTGCTCTTATGACAAGCATATCTAGCGCAGAGACACCAACAAGTATCATAAACACTCTTCAGAGGTTGTTCAGAGCCTCATGTAGCTGGATGCAACTGCTCTATCTGTCGAGATTCTTATTGTCTCAAGCGACAACGCTAGGACTAGCACCAACATCAACATCAAGGCACTCTCTTAGACTAATTGCCCAACACTCGAGAGCAATTAGCACTCCGTCTACGTGTTACATCGAACTTTTACAAGATGAGCATCGCTAGACTGGCACATAATTGCTCACAGGTTTGTCTCACTACAGCTGACAAGCTTTCGAGTCTTAGCCTGTGAGAAACGAGAAAGAGAAAGATAATGAACTTGAGCTCGAGACCGAGTTCGCTGTATGTGTACTAATCACAAAGGCGCTAACACCTGATAACTCTTTCGGTGAAAGTCATTCAACTCTGTTTAGTGGCCTACAACTAAAGAGAAGCAACTGAAAAGAGTGCATCGAGTTCAAGCGATTTTATTTTGCTTTGTTTTCTTGGTATCTTTTATTATCATCATTATCCTGGCTCAAATTGATTGTACCTGGATTTGTCACAAGGTTGAATGAGTGCCAGATGTGATGTCGGAGTCGGGCAACTTTTGCTTTGTTAAGTTGCGCACAAACAGTTTAATTGACTTTAAATCGATCTTTTGTTGAGTGCTAACTGCAACTAACTTGTACACTTGCTAGAGCACATTATCTGATGCCAGGCCGCCAGTGCCAGTGCCAGTGCCCAAACCGAATTGTCTGCTTCTTGGCCGATTGGTGGCAGCTCTCTTCATGGGCGCAATGTTCTCCTCATTCGGCTTGAGTCTCTTCCTTGCACTGCACGCCTCACAAATCGGCCTCACTGACCAGACAGCCTCGAGACTGGCCCGATCGGAAATGAGCGGGTCGCTCTCGGGACAATTGTAAAGGTGGCCCGTGTCGCATTCATCACAGTAAACAACCAAATGCGATAATTGGTCCAGTTTCTTTTGATTGCAAGTGCAGTATCCTTCGGGCAGTGCATTTGCGGGCCCCGCTTGGCTTGCCTGGTCAACCATTCCTTGCTCACTCTAACTCTTGTTGCTTCCTGACCCCAGCTTTTCCTTTTAATTTTCTTCTCTTGATTGTAGTTATGCTTCTCACTTGCTGTCATTAAATGAAGGGAAATCTCGTATCTTGTATCTTGTTTGTGGTGTTAGAACTGTACAAGTGCACGGAAGAGGCGACAATAACACAGTGACAGTTATTTATTGACTGGAATGGCCAGTGGGCCAGTGCAGAGAAGCCACAAGCAGAGATTGGCCAAGAGGAGAAGAAATCCGTTATTTATGACCACCCCCGCTGTCCGGCGCCTACACGTCTGTCATTGTTGTTCTTCTGCGTGACCTTGGATTTGTTCCTTCCGTTCGTGTGGATTCGTCCACTCGAATGTTTTGACCAAGTCCACAACAAGGCTCAGACCAACACACGCACAGACTGGAGCAGCAAAAAATGGCCAAGAGCCTTCGGTCCGGCTGGCTCTCTTCTCAATAACCTCAGCCTTGATCGCTGTCTGTTTCCAATCCAAACACGAACCAAGCTCTACAGTGTTTTTTGAGAGTTCTGAAGATCGATGCTCGATATTGATGTGGACGCAAGCAATGTTCATAGTCTTTGTCCGAAGACAAGGAGACAGATGCTCTTATCATGGGCAAATTCTTATCTCTCATCAGTGATTCAATTTAAGCTCAATGGGAGACTGTTAGGAGAAAGACCGAGAGATAAACGCAGATGCAAATTTGGTCGTTGTTGTTTGACAACTCGAAATATATTATTACATTCGTTTGTTGCTTCTACATACTTGTTGAGCATTCGCTGAGATTGACTGTTTGTTCAATTGGCGAGCATTTGAACATTCGGATGGCAGTTCCGCAATTATTGTTGCCCATGAGTTCCATTTGCGCTTCGTGCCTCTTCAATCATTATGATATCAGTCATCGTCGTTGTCGGCGGCGGCTGCGGTGTTGTCGTCGTGCTCGTGCTCGTGCTCGTTCCATTGAGACTCGGC
>JARVZY010004693.1:40000-47514 GCA_030686995.1 Artemisia argyi | reverse complement strand
GAATAAACAAAGAAGAAGTAGAAAAAGTATTTATGCAATCAAGAGTGTATTGAATCCATATAGAATAAAGAACTTCGATTCCTTGTTTCTTACTTGATATTAGAGGTCGAATGAAAACCATCCAATTGCAGGTAATGCCAAAATAGTTCTATTTTGTGAGGATGAATCAAATAAGGGTTTCCTTAGAAAAGGATTCTATCAAAAAAGATTCTATCAAAAAGGATTCTATAAAAACAATGATAACTAGATACGAATAGAAGAAGAAAAGAAGGAAATAAAAAAACATAGTATAGAAAAGATATCCAAAATGATATAGAAATCATTATCCTACCCTTATTTTTTATTTCCTTAATTTAATTGAATTTCATTTGATTAGGGCAAAACCTCTGCCTTTTTTAAAATATCCTGAACAGTTCCTGTAGGTTGAGCACCTTTTTCAAGGAAATAGAGAATAGCGGGAACGTTTAAATAAGTTTGATTCTTGATCGGATCATAAAAACCCACTTTCTGAAGATCTCTTCCTTCTCTTCGGGATCGAACATCAATTGCAACGATTCGATAGACGGCTCATCGGGATAGATGTAGATGAAAAAGAACCCCCCCCCCCTAGAACCGTATAGGAAGTTTTCTCCTCGTACGGCTCGAGAAAAAATGATGTTTTGTCTATGGATAAAATTAGAATTAGAATAAATAGAAAATCTGTAAAATGAATTATTCTATAATATAATTTCAAATTTCAATTTAACTCATAGTCATTTTTATTTAGCTGCGTTGCTGAAAAAAAATCATTTGTACTCATAACTCAAGTTCAATAATATAATAATAATAATTCTCAAATATATTAAAGATTTTTAAGATATTTTTTTATTGAGTGGTCTTTAACCCACCGTTTTTGTCTCGTTTAAAATTTATTTGGATTCTTTATTCGGATCCGTGAGACAATTGAAGTGGTGTTTCCTTGTTCTGGGATCCTTTATTTTTGTTTTAAATCATTGGGTTTAGACATTACTTCGGTGCTTCTTAATCCTTTCAAAATGGTAGCAACATACCCCTTTTGGGATTTCTTTCTATCAAAGAATCATACCGAGGTTGATTCATGCGCGATACACTGTCGATCGAAAAAGTTTTAGCCGTTCCAACAATTTTGAAAATTTGTTGGAATGGAATCCTTTCGATTTCTATATCGAAGATATACTTACGAAGTTGTTCCAATTTATTAATTGGCATTAACCCTAGATCGTTGCCCCTGAGAAATTAATAAATACTTTCTACTCGAGCTCCATCATGAACTATTTACATTAGAACCCAATAAAAAAAGAAGGGTTCTAGTAGAATAGAACAAACGACGTCGAGCCAAGAGCACCTTCATTCCTATATAAAATGGTGGATGTAACAATAAGAATCCACACCGGATCATGTCCTTCAAGTCGCACGTTGCTTTCTACCACATCGTTTTAAACGAAGTTTTACCATAACATTCCTCTAATTTGGAACCAGTATGGAATTGATTCAATTATGGAATCATGAATAGTCATTGGTTCAGTCGGTACAGAGACATAGTTATTTATATTTAATAGAGAATATCTACACAGATAATAAAGATTTTTCTGAATAAATTTTAGCAAAATGCCGTCTTTTTTTGTCTGAATATAACATTTTTCTATAAATCTCTATCTCAAAAAAATATCTAACAGAAATATTAAGAAATCCAAATATAGAAATAACATAACTAACAGAAATCGCACAAATAAAATAAATAAATAAATTCTATTTGACTCTGCCTCTTCAAGTGACTCAATAAGATAGACTGACCATTTTCAACTTCCCAACCTAGAAGGAATCATTACAAATCTTGATAGTTGAAAAAGTTTTCTACTTCTACATCATTCTTTGAGTCAAGTTTTACTCCTTTTTATTATCATAAAAAAGCAAGATCTCTCTTTCTTTTCAAATGGAATTGTCAATGATGCAAAGCAAATAAGCTAAATAGATCGAACAATAAAAAGAAATATCATTGTTAAATATTTAAATTTTCATATTTTAGGGATGCAATTTAGTTTTCACAAAAATGGAAACACTATTGTCACTGAAATAGGATAACCATACATACCTATAGGCTAAGCACTTCCTCGTTTTATATGTATTTTCATATTTTTTTAACCTGAGGTTAAGTAATCTTTTTCCAACTGTGATCTATGCCCCATTTTCTATGGGTCACAAAAGGGTTCAGTTACTTTTGCATGTCATTTGAACTCGATTTAGTTTGGTTTGTGAAAAAGTCAGATATGATTCCGCGAAGAATAAAAAAAGTCTATCCAAACCTTGAAACAGAACCTTGTTGAACAAAAAAGAAGTATTAGAATACAATGGATATGCTCTGGGACGGAAGGATTCGAACCTCCGAATAGCGGGACCAAAACCCGTTGCCTTACCGCTTGGCTACGCCCCATTTCTATTTTTATTGGATACTTATACTATTAAAGAATAATATTGGTATTAAGTGTTCGTCAATTCCAGTCCAACTATAGAAAATCTTTATTCTTTATAGAATCTATTATAGATTCGTGCTAGGATTTTGGCATGTGTATCTCTAGAATTAATTCAATGGAATTTATTGATCATTACATATAATTCAATTAAGATATTGTATGAAAGTATGATTTCTTCTATTCTCCTTTGAGAATCGGAGGATTTTTGATTGAGCGGAAAAAGAAGGATTTTTTGTCTACCTTACTTTACTTCATTTTTCCTTATATCAATAACTCAATCAAAATGCAATTATCTCGACGAAAAAAATGTCTGTTATGCTTAATATCTTTAGTTTGATCTGTCTTAATTCTGCCCTTTATCCGAGTAGTCTTTTCTTGGCCAAATTGCCCGAAGCCTATGCTTTTTTGAATCCAATCGTAGATGTTATGCCAGTCATACCCCTGTTCTTTTTTCTTTTAGCCTTTGTTTGGCAAGCTGCTGTAAGTTTTCGATAAGATCTTTAATACTATCCTAGAAAATTCATATTTATTCGAGAAAAATTATAACAATTGATAAGATCAAATAAGTCTGACAGTATGAACCTTCGATTCAAACATTGAAATTCTCGGATAGCCACGAGACGCCCTATTTCCTGATTTTAATCCTTTTTACGGCGAAATACCTTATTAGCTTCGGGTCCCTTACAATATCTAATTTGGGTATGAAAGTGATTTGTGGTAATCAAAGACTCTGATTACAAATTTCAACTTCATTTGAATTTCTGAACATTCTTTTCTATTTCTAGAATTCTTTTCTTGGTGTCAAAATAGGATATGTGATATAAAAATGGAGGATCTATTGTCTTTTCTCGTTTTTCTTTTTCAAAAAATGATCTTGGAGGTTGTGTAATGCTTACTCTCAAACTTTTCGTTTATACAGTAGTAATATTCTTTGTTTCTCTCTTCATCTTTGGATTCCTATCCAATGATCCAGGACGTAATCCTGGACGTGAAGAATAATTTTTTTGTTTTTATTGCTTGATTTTATAATTTTCTTAAGATTTTTTTTAGCTATTCCACACATTTAACAAGGAAAAAATAAAAAGGGGTTTGCAAAATTTGAAAGAAAAAATGGAAACTCATCAACGGAAACGGAAAGAGAGGGATTCGAACCCTCGGTACGAATAACTCGTACAACGGATTAGCAATCCGCCGCTTTCGTCCACTCAGCCATCTCTCCCAATTGAAAAAGATAATTACTATGTTACATTACACATCAAGTAAGGATTAAAGAAAGTATTTCTTTCACATTCTTTATCGTTATTATATAATTAGCAATTCAATTTAGATGCTCGAAAGATCCAAATAGAAAGATAAATAAAGAACACCTTCTTTCTTTTATTTTGTTCGAAGTGCCTTTTGGGCCTGGCCCGGTCAATACCCAGCCAGGCCTTTTTTTGTTCCAACGAATTCCCTTTATTTATAGGCAACATACTATAATATAAATAGCCAATTTGGTATCTGTATAAGAATATCCGTTCTGGGGTTTACATATACCTATAATTTTTGTTATAATGGAAATTGAGAAGGATTTTTGATTAAAAAAATAAATTAAGTATGTATCAAAAAATTTTTGCTTATTCTTATGTCATTAGGCAAACCAAAATTGATATTCAAATCCAAGAATAATTCACGAATTGTCAGTCAATAAATAGTTAATGGTTCCCATAAATTTAGGCTTTTTGAGTGAAAATATACATTTGATTTTTCAATATAAAAGTGAGTGGAAGTTTGTGTGTTTTGAGATACTATACAATCAATCGAAGGGGCAGATCAAATACAATCAAAAGGGGAAAAACGGTTTCTTTTCTAATTTTTTCTAAATTTAGAAAAAAGGATTAAAAAGGGATGCAAGTACAATAAACTCAAGTTTACTAATACAACTCAAAAAGGGAAATTTTTATCCTATTGTGTATCGTTTTGGCGGCATGGCCGAGTGGTAAGGCGGGGGACTGCAAATCCTTTTTCCCCAGTTCAAATCCGGGTGCCGCCTCATCAACAAACGAATCGAAATCTCTTGTTCTGTTCCGCTATTTTTTTATGTTCTGGGGATTTTGTAAAAGATTGGAAATCTTTGAATCTAAAATTCAAAGAAAGATTATAATGGTCGAAGCAAGACTTCCAGATTCTCTTCTACTGCTAATGTAATGTCTATTGATTGGGTCTTGAATTACATTGGATAACCGGCCGAGAATTCCACTACTAGTTGGGAAAGTACTTTCTATACTGTAATCTACATATATAGACTCGCGAGAATCTCTGAGTGTTCAGGCATTCAATCACTATTAGATTGAGATTGGATAGATAATTTACCTTTTATAGAAAATAAAAAAAAAAGCCCAAAACAATTTTTACCCCTCGTCAAGAGTATAATATACTATATCCCAACTCCTTCAGAGAGACAATCGGGAAAGGGTACGGATTATAAATCATATAGGAATTTTTAAAATCCATTTATTTGATTGATTCATCAATAGTGTTCGCCCAGAATCCCTTTTTGACTCTGGACCATTCATTCTACTATTATTAGTGAGCAATAATGGAATAATTCTATCATAGAGATAAGGGACATAATTCACATGGATATAGTAAGTCTCGCTTGGGCTGCTTTAATGGTAGTCTTTACTTTTTCCCTTTCACTCGTAGTATGGGGAAGAAGTGGACTTTAGAAGCACTCCTAATTTAGTTGAGAAATGAAAAGGTATCAATTGTTTTATAGATCGTTCTGCAACGCATTCTTTATTTAAATTGAAATAATTTTCAAATAAAAATATCTTCATTTCGAAATTCCATTAGATTCTAGTGGAGAAATGTATTCTATAACAGTAAAACAATTATTTCAGATTCATTGGAAGTTTTCAGATTCATTGGAATATAAATATATATATATATATAAATGTATGAAAGAAAAGATTGGGTCCTACGTCAATTCCAAATATGGATTAATAACTACATATATTGAATTGAAGATTGAAGATAGAAGCTAATATAGCATACCCTTTTTATTAGAAAGTCAAGTACAACTTTATACACTACTATAACACTAATAGAGAGTATGGTAAGTAATAAAGCAATTTCTTACTTACCATACTCTCGGATCTCATAGAATATCGCCGATTATAGCCCCTTGATTTCAGCAAAAATAGAATACTTTTCTTTTGATTTCTTCAAAGAATTCAGAAGTCGAGTTTCATTTAAAGTAATTAATTAATTATTTTGACTTACTGTTTTTACGTAAATTATAAGTAGAAAAGCAGTAGGAACTAAAATGAACAGTGCAGTAGCAATAAATGCAAGAATATTTACTTCCATAATCTCATCGTTTTTTTTTATTTCACAATACAATAACTCGGGATTTAATCCCATAGAGATGATAAATCTTTCACCTGTCAATTCAATGAATGCATTACCTATCGATGATATTGAATCGGATCAATATCATGAATAACAATATCTGAGCTATTAAATTAATTAGTCGTGGAGAATTAATAGTATATAACATATGAAGATCTTTTATCCATACCGAATCCAAGATAGGATTCCCGGACCAATCAAAAATTCCTTTATTTATCCTTCTTTTCTGTTCTTTCTTTTCTATAACCTACCTTAGGTCTTCCTTCTAGAACCATCAAATGAAGTATAATCTAACCCGTCCGTTTCCATTAACTACAAAACCCCACCAACAAACAATACAAGCGAAGTGGAAAAAGACAGGAATTAGGTTTTAAATTTTAGTGATCCTCTTTTCTTTGGAAGACAAAACAAAGAAGTATGAGAAAGACGAGTCGCGGCCGAAAAGATGAAATATTCTGTCAACTTCACTATTTTAGTTATTTTCATTTTATTTTAGGGTGTGTTCTTTCTTCGAGAGAATCCTGAAAAAAAAAAAATAGAGGGAAACCCCTTCGGAATTCAATTATTCTCTCTGTCCCTTCATTTCACAGAAAATGGAGAGGCGAATTGATGTACTTATTGGATCCGTCGGGACTGACGGGGCTCGAACCCGTAACATCCGCCTTGACAGGGCGGTGCTCTAGCCTATTGAACTACAATCCCAGGGAAATAAGAAGAGATCTAGCAGAAAATTTAGATTCTTTTTTTTATTCTCTTGTCTTGTATCAGGTATTTCTTAAGAACAAGAGGGTTATACCATCTGATAGTAGATTGGCGAATTGTTGGGCCGAGCTGGATTTGAACCAGCGTAGACATATTGCCAACGAATTTACAGTCCGTCCCCATTAACCACTCGGGCATCGACCCAACGCCTAATTCATTTTAGACGTTCCATAATCAACTTCCTTTCGTCTCCCAAGTAGACTTGACAAATACATATCACTTGAAATCAAATATAACATTTGATATAAAATAGAAAGTCTCTTCTGAGTAGACTAATAGAAGGACTTGACAAATACGGATCACTTGATAGAAAATCCCACTCCTATAGTCTTTAGTCTTGGTATACCCCCAGAGGGACTTGAACCCTCGTTTTCTCCGTGAAAGAGAGAGGTCGTAACCACTGGACCATAGGGGCCTATGCCACCTTCATTCATAAATCAACTAGAAATAGGTAATAAGACAAATACCATAGGTAACTAAGGCCACCTTAACTTAATATAACTCAGGCCTGGAGCCGCCTTTAGGATTTAGGTGATGCATAGTATATAAATAAAAGGGAAAAACTCGTTAACTATTCTGAGGATTAATGGTAATCAAACTTTACCATTAAACTATACAATCTTGAAACTTGATTTCATTGGTCTTTCTCGTCTTTATCTTTCTGATTCCCAAAGGGTTATGCGTTGGATCCAAGATCCTTCACTCCGCAGTAGATTCAAGGTGGTTTACCAAACTATGATTTGTTCGGTCAAATTATATTGAGCCCTAAGTCATACTGTCAATTAACGACACGACAGGACAGGACAAGAGGGCAATAAAAGAAGAGAGAAGACGGAGATCTAGATTAGCTATACCCGCGTTAATAATAAT
>JARVZY010004693.1:25000-35000 GCA_030686995.1 Artemisia argyi | reverse complement strand
TTGATAGAATGGAAAGAATTGGAGGAAGAAGAACCCACAGGGAATGAATGGGAAGATCGAAAAGTTGGAAGAAGAAAAGATTTTTTGCTTAGACGCATGGAATTGGCTAAGCATTTTATTCGAACAAATATAGAACCAAAATGGATGGTTTTGCGTCTATTACCAGTTCTTCCTCCTGAGTTGAGACCAATCTATCATATAGATGAGGATAAACTAGTGACCTCGGATATTAATGAAATCTATAGAAGAATTATCTATCGGAATAATACTCTTACAGATCTATTAACAACAAGTATAGCTACGCCAGAAGAATTAATAATATCTCAGGAAAAATTGCTGCAAGAAGCCGTGGATGCACTTCTTGATAATGGAATCTGCGGACAACCGATGAGGGATGATCATAATAGAGTTTACAAGTCTCTTTCAGATGTAATTGAAGGCAAAGAAGGAAGAGTTCGCGAGACTTTGCTTGGTAAACGGGTTGATTATTCAGGGCGGTCAGTGATTGTCGTGGGCCCTTCACTTTCATTACATCGATGTGGATTGCCTCGCGAAATAGCAATAGAACTTTTCCAGGCATTTGTAATTCGTGACCTAATTAGAAAACATCTTGCTTCGAACATCGGAGTTGCTAAAAGTCAAATTCGAAAAAAAAAACCGATTGTATGGGAAATACTTCAGGAAATTCTGGATGACCATCCTGTATTGCTGAATAGAGCGCCTACTCTGCATAGATTAGGCATACAGGCATTCCTGCCCATTTTAGTGGAAGGGCGTGCTATTTGTTTACATCCATTAGTTTGTAAGGGCTTCAATGCAGACTTTGACGGGGATCAAATGGCTGTTCATGTGCCTTTATCTTTGGAGGCTCAAGCAGAGGCACGTTTACTTATGTTTTCTCATATGAATCTTTTGTCTCCAACTATTGGAGATCCCATTTCTGCACCAACTCAAGATATGCTTAGTGGACTCTATTTCTTAACGAGTGGAAATCGTCGGGGTATTTGTGTAAATAGGTATAATCCATGTAATCGTATAAACTATCAAAATGAAGATAATAACTATAAGTATACAAAAAAAAAAGAACCTTTTTTTTCTAATGCCTATGATGCAATTGGAGCTTATCGGCAAAAACGCATCAATTTAGGTAGTCCCTTGTGGCTGCGGTGGCGACTAGATCAACGCGTTATTGCTGCAAGAGAAACTCCCATCGAAATTCACTATGAATCTTTGGGGACCTATTATGAGATTTATGGACACTATCTAATAGTAAGAAGTATAAAAAAAGAAATTCTTTATATATATATTCGAACCACTCTCGGTCATATTTCTCTTTATCGAGAAATAGAAGAAGCCATACAGGGGTTTTGGCAGGGCTGTTGTAATTCTATGCTACCAGGGGGAATTCGAGTCTCACCGGGTTAACTAGGACTATAATTGCAATTGCGGAATTTCTACGTGAATCAAGATCTAGAAAAGGAAGTTTTACAATCACTGACTCAAACCCATTGTCAAATTCTACTCAGCGCAATATGGAGGTACTGATGGCAGAACGGCCCACTCAGGTCTTTCACAATAAAATGATAGACGGAACTGCCATGAAACGACTTATTAGTCGATTTATTGATCACTATGGAATAGGATATACATCACATATCCTGGATCAAGTAAAGACTCTGGGTTTCCGACAAGCTACCGCCGCATCCATTTCATTAGGAATTGATGATCTTTTAACAATACCTTCTAAAAGATGGCTAGTTCAAGACGCTGAACAACAAAGTTTTATTTTGGAAAAACACCATCATTATGGGAATGTACACGCGGTAGAAAAATTACGTCAATCGATCGAGATCTGGTATGCCACAAGTGAATATTTGCGACAAGAAATGAATCCTAATTTTCGGATGACCGATCCTTTTAATCCAGTCCATATAATGTCTTTTTCGGGAGCCAGAGGAAATGCATCTCAGGTACATCAATTAGTAGGTATGAGAGGATTAATGTCGGATCCCCAAGGGCAAATGATTGATTTACCCATTCAAAGCAATTTACGCGAAGGACTCTCTTTAACAGAATATATTATTTCTTGTTACGGAGCCCGTAAAGGAGTTGTGGATACCGCTATCCGAACATCAGATGCAGGATATCTCACGCGCAGACTTGTTGAAGTAGTTCAACACATTGTTGTACGTCGAACAGATTGCGGCACCGTCCGAGGTATTTCTGTAAGTCCTCGAAATGGAATGATGGCGGACAGGATTTTTATCCAAACATTAATTGGGCGTGTATTAGCAGATCATGTATATATAGGTTCGCGATGCATTGCTACTAGAAATCAAGATATTGGAGTTGGACTTGTCAATAGATTCATAACTTTTAGAGCACAACCAATCTCTATTCGAACTCCCTTTACTTGTAGGAGTACGTCGTGGATTTGTCAATTATGTTATGGCCGAAGTCCAGCTCATGACGACCTGGTCGAATTGGGAGAAGCTGTAGGTATTATTGCAGGTCAATCTATTGGAGAACCGGGCACTCAATTAACATTAAGAACTTTTCATACCGGCGGAGTATTCACAGGGGGTACTGCAGAACATGTGCGAGCCCCTTCTAATGGAAAAATAAAATTCAACGAGGATTTGGTTCATCCGACACGTACACGTCATGGACATCCTGCTTTTCTATGTTCTAGAGACTTATATGTAACTATTGAGAGTGAAGATATTATACACAATGTGTGTATTCCGCCCAAAAGTTTTCTTTTAGTTCAAAATGATCAATATGTAGAATCAGAACAAGTCATTGCTGAGATTCGCGCGAGAACATCCACTTTGAATTTGAAAGAGAAAGTTCGAAAACATATTTATTCTGACTCAGAGGGCGAAATGCACTGGAATACCGATGTGTACCATGCACCTGAATTTACATATGGTAATATTCATCTCTTACCAAAAACAAGTCATTTATGGATATTATTAGGGGAGCCCTGGAGATCCAGTCCAGGCCCCTGTTCGATCCATAAGGATCAAGATCAAATAAACGCTTATTCTCTTTCTGTTAAGCGAAGATATATTTCTAACCCCTCAGTAACTAATAATCAAGTTAGACACAAATTTTTTAGTTCGTATTTTTCTGGTAAAAATCAAAAAGGAGATAGGATTCCTGATTATTCAGAACTTAATCGAATGACATGTACTGGTCGTTGGAATCTCAGATATCCGTCCATTCTCGAGGGGAATTCTGATTTATTGGCAAAGAGGCGAAGAAATAGAGTCATCATCCCACTCGAATCGATTCCAGAAGGAGAGAACCCACTCATACCTTCTTCGGGTATCTCAATTGAAATCCCCAGAAATGGTATTCTCCGTAGAAATAGTATTCTTGCTTATTTTGATGATCCTCGATATATAAGAAAGAGCTCGGGACTTACTAAATATGAGACTAGAGAACTTAATTCAATCGTCAACGAAGAGGATTTGATTGAATATCGAGGAGTCAATGTACTTTGGCCAAAATACCAAAAGGAAGTAAATCCATTTTTTTTTATTCCCGTGGAAGTCCACATTTTGGCCGAATCTTCTTCCATAATGGTACGGCACAATAGTATTATTGGGGTAGATACACAAATAACTTTAAATCGAAGAAGTCGGGTAGGCGGATTGGTCCGAGTGAAGAAAAAAGCAGAAAAAATTAAACTGATAATCTTTTCTGGAGATATCCATTTTCCTGGAAAGACAAATAAGGCATTCCGATTGATACCACCAGGAGGGGGAAAACAGAATTCCAAAGAATACAAAAAATTGAAAAATTGGCTCTATATCCAACGAATGAAACTTTCCAGGTATGAAAAAAATTATTTTGTTTTGGTTCAACCTGTAGTCCCATATAAAAAAACAGATGGTATAAATTTAGGAAGACTTTTCCCGCCGGATCTCTTGCAGGAAAGTGATAATCTACAACTTCGAGTTGTCAATTATATCCTTTATTACGACCCAATTCTTGAAATTTGGGACACAAATATTCAATTAGTTCGGACTTGTTTAGTGCTGAACTGGGACCAAGACAAAAAGATCGAAAAGGCCTGTGCTTCCTTTGTTGAAATAAGGACAAATGGTTTGATTAGAGATTTTCTAAGAATCGACTTAGCGAAGTCCCCTATTTCGTATACCGGAAAAAGAAATGATCTGTCGGGTTCAGGATTGATCTCTGAGAATGGATCAGATCGCGCTAATGTCAATCCGTTTTCTTCCATTTATTCCTATTCCAATCCCAAGCCAAGGATTCAAGAATCCCTTAATCCAAATCAAGGAACTATTCATACGTTATTGAATCGAAATAAGGAATCTCAATCTTTGATAATTTTGTCATCATCTAATTGTTCTCGAATAGGCCCATTCAACGATGTAAAATCAACCAATGTGATAAAAGAATCAATCAAAAAGGACCTGCTCATTCCAATTAGGAATTCGTTGGGCCCCTTAGGAACAGGCTTTCCAATTTATAATTTTGATTTATTTTCCCATTTAATAACCCATAATCAGATCTTGGTAACTAACTATTTGCAACTTGATAATTTAAAACAGATTTTTCAAATACTTAAATATTATTTACTGGATGAAAATGGTAAAATTTATAATCCCTATTCGTGCAGTAACATCATTTTGAATCCATTGAATTTGAATTGGTATTTTCTCCATTACAATTATTGTGAAGAGACATCTACAATCGTTAGTCTTGGGCAGTTTCTTTGTGAAAATGTATGTATAGCCAAAAAAGGACCGCATTTAAAATCGGGTCAAGTTCTAATTCTTCAAGTTGACTCTGTGGTAATACGATCGGCTAAGCCTTATTTGGCTACTCCAGGAGCAACTGTTCATGGGCATTATGGGGAAATCCTTTACGAAGGAGATACATTAGTTACATTTATATATGAAAAATCCAGATCTGGTGATATAACCCAAGGTCTTCCAAAAGTGGAACAGGTGTTAGAAGTGCGTTCAATTGATTCAATATCGATGAATCTCGAAAAAAGGATTGAGAGTTGGAATAAATGTATAACAAGAATTCTTGGAATTCCTTGGGCATTCTTGATTGGTGCTGAGCTAACTATAGTGCAAAGTCGTATCTCTTTGGTTAATAAGGTCCAAAAGGTTTATCGATCCCAGGGGGTGCAGATACATAATCGGCATATAGAAATTATTGTACGTCAAATAACATCAAAAGTATTGGTTTCAGAAGATGAAATGTCTAATGTTTTTTCGCCCGGAGAACTTATTGGATTGTTGCGAGCGGAACGAATGGGGCGCGCTTTGGAAGAAGCGATCTGTTACCAAGCCGTCTTATTGGGAATAACAAGAGCATCTATGAATACTCAAAGTTTCATATCCGAAGCGAGTTTTCAAGAAACCGCTCGGGTTTTAGCAAAAGCAGCTCTCCTGGGGCGTATCGATTGGTTGAAAGGCCTGAAAGAAAACGTTGTTCTGGGGGGGATGATACCTGTTGGTAGCGGCTTCAAAACACCATCAAACGAACCTAACAACATTCCTAACAACATTGCCTTTGAACCCCAAAAAAAGAATCTATTAGAGGGGGAAATGAAAGATATTTTGTTTTACCATAGAAAATTATTAGATTCTTGCCTTTCAAAGAATTTCCATGATACACAAGAACAATCTTTTTTTTAGGATTTAATGATCCATAAGAGCAGATTAACCCCTTTCTTTTCTCTTTTAAAAGGATCCGTTGGTCCAGTCATTTGATTTGATAATAGTAATAAAAAAATAACAAATAGAAAAGAATAATGGCTTGAACTGTGTATCGACGCCAATCTACGGTAGCAGAGAAGGTTCCATCGGAACAATTATTTATTTCAGGGTACCTCTTCGCTTTTTTTTCAAATCAAAGGGGGGAGGCAGTGTGGGGAGAAATGACAAGAAGATATTGGAACATTAATTTAGAAGAGATGATGGAAGCAGGAGTTCATTTTGGCCATGGTACTAGGAAATGGAATCCTAAAATGGCACCTTATATCTCTGCAAAACGTAAAGGTATTCATATTATAAATCTTACTAGAACTGCTCGTTTTTTATCAGAAGCTTGTGATTTGGTTTTTGATGCAGCAAGTAAGGGAAAACAATTCTTAATTGTTGGAACTAAAAATAAAGAAGCTGATTCAGTAGCATGGGCTGCAATAAGGGCTAGGTGTCATTATGTTAATAAAAAATGGCTCGGTGGTATGTTAACAAATTGGTCCACTACAGAAACGAGACTTCATAAGTTTAGAGACTTGAGAACCGAACAAAAAACAGGGGGACTCAACCGTCTTCCGAAAAGAGATGCGGCTATGTTGAAAAGACAATTATCTCATTTGCAAAAATATCTGGGCGGGATTAAATATATGACAGGGTTACCCGATATTGTAATCATCGTTGATCAGCACGAAGAATATACGGCCCTTCAAGAATGTATCACGTTGGGAATTCCAACAATTTGTTTAATCGATACAAATTGTGACCCTGATCTCGCAGACATTTCGATTCCAGCGAATGATGACGCTATATCTTCAATCCGATTAATTCTTAACAAATTAGTATTTGCAATTTGTGAGGGACGTTCTGGCTATATAAGAAATCCGTGATTAATAATAAGATAAATAACTTATTTCATTTCGGAACCTTCATAGATTTATCGAATCGGTTACTATTTCTTAATCTCAAAAAAGAGATAAAAATAACAAGGAATATAATTTGATTAGTTGGTATTCAAAATATACGATTCAAGTAGTCAAGTCGAGAAAGAGATGGTTGAATCAAAATAATTTTGTTTAAAGTTCTATTTTTGTCAGAGGGCAATATGAATGTTCTATCATGTTCCATCAACACACTAAACGGATTATATGATCTATCCGGTGTGGAAGTAGGCCAACATTTTTATTGGAAAATCGGGGGTTTCCAAGTCCACGGCCAAGTACTTATTACTTCTTGGGTTGTAATTGCTATCTTATTAGGTTCAGCCGCTCTAGCCGTTCGGAACCCACAAACCATTCCGACCGGTGGTCAGAATTTCTTCGAATATGTCCTTGAATTTATTCGAGATGTGAGTAAAACTCAAATTGGAGAGGAGTATGGTCCTTGGGTTCCTTTTATTGGAACTATGTTTCTATTTATTTTTGTTTCTAATTGGTCAGGCGCCCTTTTACCTTGGAAACTCATACAATTACCTCATGGGGAGTTAGCCGCACCCACGAATGATATAAATACTACTGTTGCTTTGGCTTTACTCACGTCAGTGGCATATTTCTATGCGGGTCTTAGCAAAAAAGGATTAAGTTATTTCGGGAAATATATTCAACCAACTCCAATTCTTTTACCTATTAACATCTTAGAAGATTTCACAAAGCCCCTATCACTTAGTTTTCGACTTTTCGGAAATATATTAGCTGATGAATTAGTAGTTGTTGTTCTTGTTTCTTTAGTACCTTCGGTGGTTCCTATCCCTGTCATGTTCCTTGGATTATTTACAAGTGGTATTCAAGCTCTTATTTTTGCAACTTTAGCCGCGGCTTATATAGGTGAATCCATGGAAGGCCACCATTGACTAGTTTTCTAAATAGTCTTTTTTTTTTTAGTTTAATCTAAGGCAATGTGTGCATGGCTAAAAAAATTTACTTAGGGAATAAAAATATACAACTACACTATATACGATCTCGAGTAATAGAAAAAAAGATTACAATAAAGATTACAATATTGATATTAGAGTAGAAAAAAAGGAAAGAGATCTCAAAGATCTTTTTCCTAAAATTCCCATTTGGTCCATTTATACCATAATAAAACCTTCCCCTCAATGAATATTCAATTTAGATTGGTCATCCAATCCGAATATTCACTATTTGGACTCCTAATTTGACTAAGAAGTCTTGCGATATTACGACGTGTTATTAAATAAAAAGGATGTTCTATCAAACGATTCGCCTTTTGAGTTGATTTTATTCAACGATTGACCAAACGAAAATATTAATAAATAATCAATTATATGAACTTAGATCAATCAAATTAATTTCTATGTAACGATTCGGCCCAATGAATTTATCCATTGATTATCTTATCAATTTAGGTTGCAGGATAATGATAAACAAGGGGGAAGGGAAAGGAAAATTTATAACAAAGGGGATTCATAAATGGTTCGTAGAGGGAAGGTCGAACTAGGTATATGGAATTGAATGGCGATAAGTTAACTCTTGTCAAGGGTTAGACGCATCCTTATTAAATCCGATTGCATTCAAGATGAAGAAAGAGTGGGTTTACATTGTGGAAGAAAGACATGTATATGTGATATTAGATATTGACTAGTTATATACGAGCTAAAGATATATCTAAATTTCCCTACTAATCGAATATGAGTGTAGATGGGGATTCTATAGAAGTCCTTCTGTCTCATATGTGACTGTGAGTTGAAGATGAAGTCAATAAAAAAATCGAAGAATTCAAAGTCAAAGAGCGGTTCGGGACAAAGAAACGGAAAAACTAAAGTTGTATGGATTCACAAAGACTTTCTCGAGAGAAACTAAAAAAGAGATATCAAAGTAGTTTTGATAATTCAAGAATGTTATTACTTGAATTCGAAGTTCGTAGTTACTTTGACTGGATGAATCGTAGCAATCGAATAATTAAGTCATAGTTCATTGGTTGAATGTATCATTAACCATTTTTTTTTTGGTACGAGGAACTTATCATGAATCCACTGATTTCTGCCGCTTCCGTTATTGCTGCTGGATTGGCTGTAGGGCTTGCTTCTATTGGACCTGGAGTTGGTCAAGGTACTGCTGCGGGTCAAGCTGTAGAAGGTATCGCGAGACAGCCCGAGGCGGAGGGAAAAATACGAGGTACTTTATTGCTTAGTCTAGCTTTCATGGAAGCTTTAACAATTTATGGCTTGGTTGTAGCATTAGCACTTTTATTTGCTAATCCTTTTGTTTAATATTAGAAATATGAAAAATTTTTATTTTTCATATTTTATTGCCTTGGACTTGTGCTTTGCTTTTTCGAATTATATAAAGATTTCATTCCTAGAATTACTTATTCGTTGAGAAAATAACCCACGGGAAGGGCTGATTTGCGGATGAGGAATTAGCATACAAACTCGCTTTCATCCTTCCCGTTTGTGTTCGTAGGCCTTTTAAGAGGGGTTGCAACCAAGAAGGTAATTCAATATTTCTAAATCTAATAGATTTTTGATTCGATTTAGAAAGTAGGAAACTAGAAATATATAGATATAGGGCAAAGTAATACAAAAAGAACTCTGTTCGATTTTTTAGTCTATCTATAGAGGAGATCATATGAAAAATGTAACCGATTCTTTCGTTTCTTTGGGCCAATGGCCATCCGCCGGGAGTTTCGGGTTTAATACCGATATTTTAGCAACAAATCTAATAAATCTAAGTGTAGTGCTTGGGGTCTTGATCTTTTTTGGAAAGGGAGTGTGTGCGAGTTGTTTATTTCAAGAATAGGCTGGATCCAACCAGATGTACTTTTTCTCTTATAACTAGGAAAGTTATACCTAAGAAAGAAGGGTGCATGATCTCGCGAATTACTTCTGAATAAATTCAGAAATCATATGTAAGAACTATAGCATTTCGTAATTTATTGGAAAATCCACTTTGATTCTCTATCAACCAATAATATGGGCCCATTAACATGGTTAAAGCTAAACTGTTTGAAGTCCAGACGCAGCATGGTACTCTTTCTACCACTATGTTAATATAGAGATGGTTTCAAATAAATAATTTTTATCAATAGAGAACACTCATATTGATAAAATGATTTGAACTACTTATTGGGGATTTTATCCCCTTTTTTAGCCAATGCTGAATCGATGACCTATGTATTGTGTATAAAGTAAGAAAAACTTCTTGGATTAAAAAAGTAAACAATTTTGCTGACAATTACATATTTTTTGTTTGGTCAGAAGAGTCCTCCGAATTTTTTTGTCTTGGATTAGTTTG
>JARVZY010004693.1:0-2500 GCA_030686995.1 Artemisia argyi | reverse complement strand
CAGAAATGCCCAAAAAATATCATATTCGTAAAGCAGAAACATAGATGCACTCCTATGAACATGGAAAATATACCGGATTAGTCAATTCGACTTGCAATTGTTAAGTCGTTCATAACTGTTTAGTTAAAGTAAGAATTGCTTTTGGTCGAACCGTCTAGTTTCCTTTCAAGATTCATCGATTAGAATCCTATTTTTATTACATAGTTTTTTAATTTCTTTTTTTTAGTTTATAGTTAAACTATTGCTCTTATGCAAATTCTCTTGTTTTCATCTCAATCTTACCGAGGATTCTCTCTAAAGAAAAGGGATTCCAAATAGAATTCTCGTTTTTCTTTTTTTTTTTTTTTTCGAATTTTTATTTGAATTCTATATTAGTTATAGTTAAGTTATTAGGAATTGGTCAAAATTGACATCGATTTGTATTATCTTTTCTATTTTATTATCTTTATTTATTTATATATTATATTTAAATTTTTTATGAATATGTCCATTTGTCTCTTTTTTTAGTGGTTTAGAATAGAACAAGTAATCAAATGTAATAAAATGTCTAGGAATTTTAATATGAAGTCAAGAGTATAGAATTGGTATATTCCTTTTATTTATATTAGAATCCAATCTCGATGGAGGATTTT
Organism: Artemisia argyi; assembly: GCA_030686995.1. Lineage (NCBI taxonomy): Eukaryota > Viridiplantae > Streptophyta > Magnoliopsida > Asterales > Asteraceae > Artemisia > Artemisia argyi. The sequence goes on along the minus strand of JARVZY010004693.1, from coordinate 1,868 downwards.
CTATCGAAAGAAAAGAGAAGACTAGGTCTAAGTAAGGTATACGAAGGAAAGCCCCTTTTACGTTGTTGACAATGTTTACAATGAAACTTACATTAGCAAATTGGTTTTTAAAGCTTTATCTTGTGCACAACTACCGCACAATACCTACGTAAATTACTATTAGATTTGACTGGGGTTGGGTTAGTTGGAGTTTTTAACCAGACTCGTGTCATGATACAAAATTCACTCGAATTGGATATACCAAACCAAAGAAGGGTAGTATAATTAACTCGTTGATTTCGGACAGGAAAAGAGGAAAATTCCATATGCATTTTCCTACGAAGAGTAATGAAGAAAAGTTGGTTTGTTTATCCACAACTGGAAAAGATAAATTGGGTCCATTGAAATGCAATTTGTTTTTGCTTTGATATTCTACTTTAAACGATTCCCATGGATGGGCTTATAGGAATGATTGTCTTTTGATGAAGCAATAAGTCACTTAAAAAAATAACGAGGAAATTCAAATAAAAAAGGATAAAATTTTTTATTTTTGAATATTAATATTGAATATTATAAGGCTTTAGGGCTATACGGGATCGAACCGTAGACCTTCTCGGTAAAACAGATCAAACTTATTATTATCAAAATGATATGAACTGTTTCAAAGACCCAACATGCATTTTTTGTGCATTGGGCTCTTTCATTAACTGATAGAAATATCAGCTAGTCCGCCATTTTTATTTTTGACAGAAAAATAAGGAGATGGCTCCATGTGCTCTGAGTCATTATGTGGGATTCAGATTCAGGAACACTACCAAAGTTTTTCAAGGGGGGTTATCTTGACGTAGGTCTGCCTCTGGCCTAGATTAACCTAAGTGAAATGAAGTCTCTATCGCTCTACTTAAAAATCAAATATGAAACTTCATACACCTTAAAGTTCATAGGACGAAAAGAGATTTTTTTGAGGCCCTGATACTCAGCCTAGCATTGAATAGACTGGGTATTCACCTTATCAATATATCAAATCAATGATGGGGGTCTGTTTGGCACCTAATTAGCACCTAAATTGACCGAATCCTTGTCAGGCTATTTTTCTCCTCTTCCCTCAAAGTTATGGAGTAAGACATCGATTTCTCAATAAGATCAATTTTTTGATTGCATGATGCACTCCCCTGAAAAACATCGGCGCGCGTGTAAACGAGGTGCTCTACCAACTGAGCTACAGCCCTTAGTGCTTGTAATACATATTTTATTATGTAGATAATTTATTGTCAAGATGAATATTCTCAAGATGACTATTCCATGATCCAAGATCATATTGATCGGTATTGCTTCTAAGTAATATGATATTTATAATCCATCGATGGGATGAGTCCCTTTTGGTTTTCTTTGTGAAGATAAATGACCTACTTAACTCAGCGGTTAGAGTATCGCTTTCATACGGCGAGAGTCATTGGTTCAAATCCAATAGTAGGTAGAACTTATTAGATACCCCGGTCAATGGTATCTAATAAGTAATTTTTTTTTAGTAATATTTATTTTGTATCTTTTTTATTTATTTTCTTTTTCGTTACATCAAAATCTGATTGCGCTTGATTGTATTTACTCGACAGAATCAAGTCAAAGAAAACAACCAGGGTGTATAAATCGATGATTATTCGGACGCACCGACTGGTTATGAAATGGCATTGATAGCCTCTACTCGTGTCCTAGCCCGTCGGAGAGCTAGATTTGCCTCAATTGTTTGTCTCTTTCCTTCAGCTTTTCTCAAAGCAGCTTCCGCTATTTCAAGAGTTTGCTGAGCTTCTTGTGGATCAATGTCACCACTTTTCTCTGCATCATTTACTAAAACAGTGATTTCATTATTACCTATTCTAGCAAAACCGCCC
>JARVZY010004692.1:30000-47536 GCA_030686995.1 Artemisia argyi | reverse complement strand
GGTAGACCTCATACAATAACTGTCCTAGCTCTACCGTATCTTTTGTTTCATTTCTTCTGCAATAATCACAAACACTTCTTTGATTATGGATCTACTACCAGAAATTCAATGCGTAATCTCAGCATTCAATGTGTATTCCTGAATAATCTCATTTTTCAATTATTCAATCATTTCATTTTACCAAGTTCAATGTTAGCGAGATTAGTCAACATTTTTATGTTTCGATGCAACAGCAAGATGCTATTTGTAACAAGTAGTTTTGTTGGTTGGATAATAGGTCACATTTTATTCATGAAATGGATTGGATTGCTATTAGTTTGGATCCGTCAAAATCGATCCATTCGTAAGTACATTCAATCTAATAAGTATCTTGTGTCAGAATTGAAAAATTCTATGTCTATGGCTGGTATCTTTAGTATTTTCTTATTAGTTACCTGTGTCTACTATTTAGGTAGAATACCTTCACCCATTTTTAGTAATAAACTGAACAAACTCGACAAAATGGAAGAAGAAGAAGAATTTGATAATAATAGCCCGATTGATTATATGTACGGGGATCAGGAAAATTTGACGTTTAAAATACTTGAAAAAAATAAAAAAGATGAAGAAAAATACTTTTTTTTGTTTGAAAAACCTCTTTTGACTTTTTTTTTCGATTATAACCGATGGAATCGTCCATTACGATACATCAGAAAGAGAAATAAAAAATTGAAAGGCTCCGTAAGAAAAGAAGCCTCACAATATTTTTTTTATACATGCCAAAGTGATGGAAAACAAAGAATATCTTTTACATATCCTCCGAGTTTGTCAACTTTTGGGGAAATGCTAGCAAAAAGGATATCCTTATCTACATTAGAAAAACTGTCCGCTGATGAACTATATAGCGAGTGGCTTTATACCAATAAAGAGAAAAATAAGAACTTAAATAATGAATTTATAAACAGAATAGAGGCTTTAGAGACAGTATTTCTTTCTCTAAATATACTTGAAACAAAGACTAGATTGTGTAATGTTGAGAAAAAAAACAAAAAGAATTCCCTAATTAAAATGTATGATCCCTTTTTAAATGGGATGTATCGTGGAAGAATGAAGAAAATTTTTTCATCTTCAATCAGAAAAGAGAACTCGATAGAAAATTGCACAGAACCTTCTGAAATAAATAAAATTCACGATATCCTTCTTCCTTATCCTACTTTTCCAGAATCTGAACAGAAAATAGAAATATCAGAAAAAAAACAAGTAAAAATTGATTCAAATAATAGGTTAAAGTTTTCATTGAACGCAATTCTAACTAATCCTAAGCGCGAAAAAAAATCTATTGGAATAAACATAAATGAAATAGGTAAAAAACCACCTCGATGGTCATACAAATTAATCAACGAGTTGGAACAAATGTTTAAAAAACGACGAAAAGAACAAGGCATAATGCAAGGGCTGGATCACCAGCTTCGAACAAGAAAATTTAAACGTATAGCTTTTTTAACTCGTTCCAACCGAAGTTTTAAGAAATCTAATTTCAAGACTTATAATCTTTATACAAAATTTAATAGAGATTCGGGTTTTATAAGTTATTTGGAAGAACCAGATTTTCGTCGAGCCGTAATCAAAGGATCTATGCGCATTCAAAGGCGTAAAATGGTTATTTGGGGACCGTCTCAAGGAAATCCCCATTCCCCTCTTTTTTTGGAAAAAATGGAAGATTTTCCTTTTCCTATATCCGACCTAATGAAGCTTTTTTTTAATATTAGAGATTGGTTGGGTAAAAAGTCAGAATTTGAAATTTTAGATCAACAATTCCAAATAAAAAAAAACAACCAGGAAGACGCAATGGAATTCTGGGAAAACATTCCATATGCACAAAAAACAAGAAGTATTCTGTTACTAGCACAATCAATTTTTAGAAGGTATATTAAATTACCCTTATTGATAATAGCTAAGAATATTGGCCGTATTTTATTACGGCAATCTCCGGAATGGTATGAGGATTTCCAAGATTGGAATAGAGAAATTTATTTAAAGTGCAGCTATAATGGTCTTCAATTCTCCAAAACAGAATTTCCTAAAAATTGGTTAATAGAAGGTTTTCAGATCAAAATCTTATATCCTTTTCATTTGAAACCGTGGCACGGATCTAAGCTACGACTCTCTGATAGAGATCGAAAGCAACAAGATGATTTTGATTCTTGTTTTTTAACAGTTTTGGGAATGGAAACAGAATATCCTTTTGGTCCTCCTCGAAAAACACCTTCCTTTTTTGAACCCGTTTTTAAAGATATAGACTACAAAGTCGAAATAAGAAATTTTAATTTTAGAGTTCAAAGAGTTTTAAAAAAAATAACAAAGCAACAAGAAAAAGCATTTTTCTTTTTAAAACAAATACTTTTAAAAGGAAAGAAAATTCCATTATTTATACCGAGAGAAATATATGAATCAAGTGAAACTCAAACAGAAAAGGATTCGATAATCAGCACTCAGATAATTCATGAATCATTTAGTCAAAATAAATCTAGAGATTATTCACAGGCAAAAGAAGAGATTAAACATAGAATTGATAGAAGAAACACAATCAGAAATCAAATAGAAATAATGAAAAAAAATAAAAAGACTAATCGAGAATCACCCCCAAAAATTTGGAAAATATTAAAAAGAAAAAATATTGAATTAATATTTCAATTTTGCATTGAAAAAATATACGTAGATATCTTTTTATGTATAATTAATATGCGCAGAATTTCTCTACAACTTTTTATGGAATCAACAAAAAAAATTCTTGAAAAATACATTGACAATAATGAAATAAATAAAGATAAAGAAAGAATTAATAAAAAAAAACAAAATAAAATTGACTTCATTTCGCCTATGACTATAAAAAAGGCTTTTGATAATCTTAGAAATAGTAAGCAGAAGCCACATATTTTTTTTGATTTATCTTACTTGTCACAAAAATATGTATTTTTTAAATTATCACAAACCCAAGTTATTAACTTCAATAAGTTAAGATCTATTCTTCAATATAATGGACCATCTTTTTTTCTTAAGAATGAAATAAAGGATTTTTTTGGAACACAAGGAATATTTGATTCCAAAGTAAGACATAACAAACTTTCAAATTATGAAAAGAATCCATGGAAAAACTGGTTAAGAAGTCATTATCAATATGATTTATCTCAGATTACATGGTCTACATTAGTCCCACAAAAATGGCGAAATCAAATAAATCAATGCCATATGTCTCAAATGTCTCAAAATGATGATTTAAAGAAAAGGTATTCCTATGAAAAAGACCCATTATTGGATTACAAAAAAAAACAAAATTGGAAAGTATATTTATTACCAAATAAAGAGGAGAATTTTCAAAAAAACTATAGATATGATCTTTTCTCATATAAATATATGAATTCTGAAACTAAGAATAAGTCTGATATTTATAGATCATCATTAGAAACAATAAAGAAGCAAGAAAATTCCACCAAAAATAAAGAAACTTTTTTTAACATACTCAATAATATTCCTATCAAGAATTATCTAGAAAAAAGTGATATTATATATATGGAAAAAAATACAGATAGAAAATATTTGGGTTGGAAATTTAATACAAATATTCAGGTTGAACCTAATAAGGACCAAATAACGGAGAATTCTCATAATAATGGTCTTTTTTATCTTCCAATTAAATCAAATTCCGAAATCAATTATAAAAAGGTCTTTTTTGATTGGATGGGGGTGTCTTTTGATTGGATGGGAATGAATGAAAAATTCTTAATCTTAAATCACCTCATATCGAATCCGAAAGTTTTTTTATTTCCAGAGTTTTTAATACTTTATCATAAATATAAAGAGAAACCTTGGTTTATCCCAAGCAACTTACTTCTTTTTAATTTGAATATCAATCCAAATTTTAGTGAAAATCCAAATATCAAAGGAAAACAAGAGGCGAATGAATATTTTTTAAATTTTAGACCATCAAATTCAAAACAATATTTTGAATTAAAGAATCAAAACAATATTGAAGAATATTTTTTAGAATCGATCGAAAAACTAAAAGTATTGCTTAAAGGAGATTTTCCTTTTCAATTAAGATGGACTGGACGTTTGAATCAATTGAATCAAAAAATGATGAATAATATCCAGATATATGGTCTCCTGCTTAGCCTCATAAATGTAAGAAAAATTACTATATCCTATATTCAAAGGAAAGAAATGAATCTGGATATAATGAGAAGGCGTTTAAATCTTACACAATTAACGAAAAAGGGAATATTAATTATGGAACCTACCCGTCTATCTGTAAAAAATGACGGACAGTTTTTTATGTATCAAATCATAGGTATTTCATTGGTTCATAAAAGTAAGCACCAAAGTAATCAAAGATACCGAAACCCCAAAAATGTTGCTAAGAATAATTTTGATGAATCCATTCCAAGACATAAAAGGAAAACTCTAAATAAAGACAAAAATAATTATGATTTGCTTGTTCCTGAAAAAATTTTATCATCTAGACGTCGTAGAGAATTGCGAATTCTAATTTCTTTCAATTTGAATTTAAAGAATCAGAATGGTGCGCATAGAAATAAAACATTTTCCAAGGAGAACAAGATAAAAAATTGGAGTCAATTTTTGGATGAAAGTAAAAATTTCGACCGAAAAAAAAATGAATTAATTAAATTCAAGTTATTTTTTTGGCCTAATTATCGATTAGAAGATTTAGCTTGTATGAATCGCTATTGGTTTGATACCAATAATGGGAGCCGCTTGAGTATGTTAAGGATATATATGTACCCCTGATTTAAATTTTTGAGTTTTCTATATATTATGTTGTTCTATCAATCAGATTTTTCATTTTTGTTTTTCTGTCCGTGATCTGTAAATATCCATGTTATATGCAAACAACCCGATGCTCATATGCGCTGTCTTACATCCCCCTCTAGGATAAGTAAATGGCGTAAAAATTAAAGCTATAAATTAATCAACAGAATCTTCGTACTAAACGATTTGGTATCCTCTTTTTGTATGACTATACAAATGAACTCCAAAAAAGGATTCATTAATGTTCATTGAAAAAAACAGGAATCTATAAAAAATTTTTGATTATTGTGTATACTACATTAAAATTTCTTACATTATTATTACTATTATTACTGATCCAATAAAATAACTATCTGTAAAAAGGGGAGTGTGAAATTCTTTTATGGTAAAAAATTCATTTATTTCAATTATTTTGCAAGAACAAGAAGAAAACAAAGAAAATAGCGGATCCGTTGAATTTCAAGTAGTAAGTTTCACCAACAAGATACGGAGACTTACCTCACATTTGGAATTACACAAAAAAGACTATTTATCTCAGAGAGGTCTGCGGAAAATTCTGGGAAAACGTCAACGGCTGCTGGCTTATTTGTCAAAAAAAAACAGAGCACGTTATAAAGAATTAATAGGACAGTTGGATATTCGAGAGAGAAAAACTCGTTAATTTGAAGAGTTAGTTTGAATTATTCGCTTAAAGTTTGATGAACTTCTTTTCGCTTTCAGCAATTCATGGAAGAATGAATCAGGAAAAACCTATGACTGTACCAGCTACAAGAAAAGACCTCATGATAGTCAATATGGGACCTCACCACCCATCAATGCATGGTGTTCTTCGACTCATTGTTACTCTAGATGGTGAAGATGTTATTGACTGTGAACCAATATTGGGTTATTTACACAGAGGTATGGAAAAAATTGCGGAAAATCGAACAATTATACAATATTTGCCTTATGTAACACGTTGGGATTATTTAGCTACTATGTTCACAGAAGCAATAACTGTAAATGCACCAGAGCAATTAGGGAATATTCAAGTCCCTAAAAGGGCCAGTTATATCAGAGTCATTATGTTGGAGTTAAGTCGTATAGCTTCACATTTGTTATGGCTTGGCCCTTTTATGGCAGATATTGGGGCACAGACTCCTTTCTTCTATATTTTTCGAGAAAGAGAATTGATATATGACCTATTCGAAGCTGCCACCGGTATGCGAATGATGCACAATTTTTTTCGTATTGGAGGAGTCGCTGCTGATTTACCTCATGGCTGGATAGATAAATGTTTGGATTTTTGCGATTACTTTTTAACAGGAATTGCCGAATATCAAAAGCTTATTACACGGAATCCCATTTTTTTAGAACGAGTTGAAGGAGTAGGCATTATTGGTGGAGAGGAAGCAATAAATTGGGGTTTGTCGGGACCTATGCTACGAGCTTCCGGAATACAATGGGATCTTCGTAAAGTTGATCATTATGAGTGTTACGACGAATTTGATTGGGAAGTCCAATGGCAAAAAGAGGGGGATTCATTAGCTCGTTATTTAGTACGAATCAGTGAAATGACGGAATCCATAAAAATTATTCAACAGGCGCTAGAAGGAATTCCGGGAGGGCCCTATGAAAATTTAGAAATACGCCGTTTTGATAGAGCAAAAGATACTGTATGGAATGACTTTGATTATCGATTCATTAGTAAAAAACCTTCTCCGACTTTTGAATTGTCGAAGCAAGAACTTTATGTGAGAGTTGAAGCACCAAAGGGAGAATTGGGAATTTTTCTGATAGGAGATAAGGGTGTTTTTCCTTGGCGATATAAAATTAGACCGCCAGGATTTATTAATTTGCAAATTCTTCCTCAGTTAGTTAAAAGGATGAAATTGGCTGATATTATGACGATACTAGGTAGTATAGATATCATTATGGGAGAAGTTGATCGTTAAAATGATAATGGATACAACAGAAGTACAAGCTATCAATTCTTTTTCTAGATTGGAATCCTTAAAAGAGGTCTATGGGATCATATGGATGCTTATCCCTATTTTTACTCCTGTATTAGGAATCACAATAGGTGTACTAGTAATTGTTTGGTTAGAAAGAGAAATATCTGCAGGTATACAACAACGTATTGGTCCTGAATACGCAGGACCTTTGGGAATTCTTCAAGCTCTAGCAGATGGTACCAAATTACTTTTCAAAGAGAATCTTCTTCCATCTAGAGGAGATACTCGTTTATTCAGTATTGGACCGTCTATAGCAGTAATATCCGTTTTATTAAGTTATTTAGTAATTCCTTTTGGGGATCATCTTGTTTTAGCCGATCTCAGTATCGGTGTTTTTTTATGGATTGCTATTTCAAGTATAGCTCCTGTCGGCCTTCTTATGTCAGGATATGGCTCCAATAATAAATATTCTTTTTTAGGTGGTCTACGAGCTGCTGCTCAATCAATTAGTTATGAAATACCATTAACTCTATGTGTGTTATCAATATCTCTACGTGTGATTCGTTAAGACATAAATTTGACCCTACTTTTTCTTTCTAGGAAGGAAATGTCATGAGTTGAATATATATTTTCGTTTTTTATTCATTATTCGGGGGTTGATGAAGGAAACCAGATAGTTATATGAGTGAAAGAAACGGCTTATAAATTTGCAGTAAAAGATTGAATCTCATTTCCTATGTACAAGAGTTAATAAAAGTAAACATTAAGTATTAGAGACTGTTTACCCCAAGATTGATTGATTAATCATGATGACTTGAAGCGGGTTCAAAAGATCTACTTTATGAGGTTTTTACTATCTATTAGCATATGTATTACCCAAAAGTGGATTGATAAAAATAAGTGGATAGCTAGGAACACTAAGGTACACAAAGGATTCGTAATAGAGATTATGTAAGTGTATTCTGTGTATAAAAAGAATTATAATTGGGGCTTTAAATTGGTAGAAATGATCAAGGAGTACTTCCCACGATTCCGATCCAGAGTATACTTCTATTCACCGATTAAGTAAATAACTATCAAGAACGAAGTAATCCTTTAACTTTGTTTAAGGTCCCCTTTTTTTGAGAAAGGAGAATAGGAACGAAAAAAATCGAAAGACTGAATGCGCTAAAAAAAAAAATATCTTTTTTTCTTTCTCTATATAGAGATAGAATTCTTGTCATGATTCATGAACTAATGCAAGGTCTAATTGGATTTCGTAATTGAAAACGTTAGGTTGAAATATCTATAGATATTGTTACAAGAAAGATTTTATTCAAGGATTAAGTTATTACTCAACAAAGATTAAATTATTAAAAGAGAAGATGAATTCAGAAGCACTTTATTTTATTATAGTATAAATTTATTTTATTATAGTATAAATAAATATAGCAGACAGAATTCCAGTGTCTAATGGGGACCTTACAATAGATTTCATTTTATCTCTATTTATCCTACAAACATATCAAGAAAAATAAATAAGGACGGGTCCTTAGATTTATTTGTGACCTTTGAGGAGCCGTATGAGGTGAAAATCTCATGTACGGTTCTGCAATAGGGGTGGGAACAGTGATGTTATCATCCACTATGATTATCTAACAGTTCAAGTACCGTTGATATAGTGGAAGCGCAGTCAAAATATGGTTTTTGGGGATGGAATTTGTGGCGTCAACCTATAGGATTTCTAGTTTTTCTAATTTCTTCCCTAGCAGAGTGTGAACGATTACCTTTTGATTTACCAGAAGCAGAAGAAGAATTAGTAGCAGGTTATCAAACCGAATATTCCGGTATCAAATTTGGTTTATTTTACGTTGCTTCATATTTAAATCTACTAGTTTCTTCATTATTCGTAACAGTTCTTTACTTGGGGGGTTGGAATCTTTCTATTCCATACATATTTGTTCCCGAGCTTTTTGAAATTACTAAAAGGGGTAGAGTCTTTGGAACAATAATTGGTATCTTTATTACATTAGCTAAAACTTATTTGTTCTTGTTCATTCCTATCGCAACAAGATGGACTTTACCGAGGCTGAGAATGGACCAATTATTAAATCTTGGATGGAAATTTCTTTTACCTATTTCTCTAGGTAATCTATTATTAACAACTTCTTCCCAACTTCTTTCACTGTAAAAATACTTCTATATTCATGACTTGTCCCAAACAAGAGAAAGAAACAAGTATCCTATTTTTTATAGATATTCACGATATGTTCCCTATGGTAACTGAGTTCATGAATTATGGCCAACAAACAGTACGAGCCGCAAGGTATATTGGTCAAGGTTTTATGATTACCTTATCACACGCGAATCGTTTACCTGTAACTATTCAATACCCCTATGAAAAATTGATTACATCCGAGCGTTTCCGCGGCCGAATCCACTTTGAATTTGATAAATGCATTGCTTGTGAAGTATGTGTTCGCGTATGTCCTATAGATCTGCCCGTTGTTGATTGGAAATTGGAAACTGATATTAGAAAGAAACGATTGCTTAATTACAGTATTGATTTTGGAGTATGTATATTTTGTGGTAATTGCGTTGAGTATTGTCCAACAAATTGTTTATCAATGACTGAAGAATATGAACTTTCTACTTATGATCGTCACGAATTGAATTATAATCAAATTGCTTTGGGTCGGTTACCAATGTCAGTAATTGACGATTACACAATTCGAACAATTTTAAATTTGCCTGAAATAAAAACTTAATAACTCATTTTGATCTAAAAGAATGAGGCTTTTTATTTGGTGAATAACTAGAATTTTATTAATATATTCATAATTATATTGATTATATTGATTAGGAGACGAGAATCATGTTTTAATTTATATTAAATTTCTATGACTATATTGAGGATTTGCAAATATATAGATTTAAATTACTCTTTCGAGAGATTAGGCCAATAACTATATCTACATCAATCCATATCCATGAAAATGGAATTTTTAATTTAATAATAATTAAGAACTATTATAAAAAAGTAGATTTCCCTCTTTTTTCCTGACCGGGTGTCAATAAAGTTATGAAAGATTTTGATTTATTTATCTCTTATTTTATATATAATGGATTTACCTGGACTAATACATGATTTTCTTTTAGTCTTTCTGGGATTGGGTCTTATATTAGGGGGTCTGGGAGTAGTATTACTTCCCAATCCCATTTATTCTGCCTTTTCATTGGGATTTGTTTTTGTTTGTATATCTTTATTCTATATTCTATCAAACTCGCATTTTGTAGCTGCCGCGCAGCTCCTTATTTACGTAGGAGCCATAAATGTTTTAATCATTTTTGCTGTGATGTTCATAAATGGTTCAGAATATTCCAAAGATTTCCGCCTTTGGACCGTGGGAGATGGAGTAACTTCCGTGGTCTGCACAAGTATTTTTTTTTCACTAATTACTACTATTCCAGATACGTCATGGTACGGGATTATTTGGACTACAAAAGCAAGCCAGATTATAGAGCAAGATCTGATAAGTAATAGTCAACAAATTGGGATTCATTTATCAACAGATTTTTTTATTCCGTTTGAATTTATTTCACTAATTCTTTTAGTTGCGTTAATCGGCGCAATTGCTGTAGCTCGTCAATAATAACTCTTTAGAACCGGAAAACCCTTGTTATGAGCTATCAGATGCATTTCCTTTTTCTATTTGACTTTGGATATAAAAGAGAAAGTCTTTATTAGTTTGATCTATTCCCAATATATTCCTTTATTTCATTATTCTAGTCAATCCAATTGGTTAAATTGTTGTTCATATTGAAATGAATCGAGATTGATGAGGAGTTGGTTAATGATGCTCGAACATGTACTTGTTTTGAGTGCCTATTTATTTTCTGTCGGTCTATATGGATTGATTACAAGTAGAAATATGGTTAGGGCTCTTATGTGTCTTGAACTTATATTAAATGCGGTTAATCTCAATTTTGTAACATTTTCTGATTTTTTTGATAGTCGTCAATTAAAAGGAGCAATTTTTTCTATTTTTGTTATAGCTATTGCAGCTGCTGAAGCCGCTATTGGACTCGCCATTGTTTCATCAATTTATCGTAACAGAAAATCAACTCGTATAAATCAATCTAATTTGTTGAATAAGTAATATTATCCTATTAAAATAAAATTAGAATTTTCATAAATCAATTAAAATTAGCATGTGTGCCACGTAAGGTATGATCATGTTATCACAAAGATAAGAAATCAAAGTAGTTTGGCACTGTCAATCCAGAAAAAACCGGGTAACTCATCGATTCATCTAGTATTAGTATTTAAATATATAATTCATTTATCAATTTACTAGATTGAAACTTTATCACGTTCAAAAATATCGATCCAATGTCGCATTCAGTAAAGATTTATGATACATGTATTGGGTGTACTCAATGTGTCCGAGCCTGTCCTACGGATGTATTAGAAATGATACCTTGGGACGGATGTAAAGCCAAACAAATAGCTTCCGCTCCAAGAACAGAGGATTGTGTCGGCTGTAAGAGATGCGAATCCGCCTGCCCAACGGATTTCTTGAGTGTTCGGGTTTATTTATGGCATGAAACAACCCGCAGTATGGGTATAGCTTATTAATACGTTACAGAAACCTCTCCTTGAGTCCATTTTTTTTTACCGCCAAAACATGTGCCCAAAAATAAGATATTTTTGGGCACATGTTTTTCTGGTCCAAGCGTATCTTGTCTTTACCACGAACAAATTTCCTTGGTTAACAATAATTGTAGTTTTACCAATATTTGCGGGTTCCTTAATTTTCTTTCTTCCCCATAAAGGAAATAGGGTAATTAGGTGGTATACTATATGTATATGCATGTTAGAACTTCTTCTAACAACCTATGTATTCTGTTATCATTTCCAATTGGACGATCCATTAATCCAACTAGTAGACGACTATAAATGGATCAATTTTTTTGATTTCCGTTGGAAATTAGGAATAGATGGACTGTCTATAGGACCCGTTTTATTAACAGGATTTATCACTACTTTAGCTACCTTAGCGGCCTGGCCTGTTACTCGGGATTCTCGATTATTCCATTTCTTGATGTTAGCAATGTACAGCGGTCAAATAGGATCATTTTCTTCTCGGGACCTTTTACTTTTTTTTATCATGTGGGAATTAGAATTAATTCCGGTTTATCTACTTCTATCCATGTGGGGAGGAAAGAAACGTCTCTATTCAGCCACAAAATTTATTTTGTACACGGCGGGGGGTTCCATTTTTCTCTTAATGGGAGTTCTGGGTATCGGTTTATATGGTTCTAATGAACCAACATTAAATTTTGAAACATCAGTTAATCAGTCGTATCCTGTGGCTTTGGAAATAATATTCTATATTGGATTTTTTATCGCTTTTGCTGTCAAATTACCGATTCTACCCCTACATACATGGTTACCAGATACCCACGGAGAGGCACATTACAGTACTTGTATGCTTCTAGCCGGAATTTTATTAAAAATGGGAGCGTATGGATTGATTCGGATTAATATGGAATTATTACCACACGCTCATTCTATATTTTCTCCTTGGTTGATGATAGTAGGTACAATACAAATAATCTATGCAGCTTCAACATCTCCCGGCCAACGTAATTTAAAAAAAAGAATAGCCTATTCCTCGGTATCTCATATGGGTTTTATACTTATAGGAATTGCTTCTATAACCGATACGGGACTCAATGGAGCTATTTTACAAATAATCTCTCATGGATTTATTGGTGCTGCACTTTTTTTCTTGGCAGGAACGAGTTATGATAGAATACGTCTTGTTTATCTCGATGAAATGGGCGGAGTAGCTATCCCCATGCCAAAAATATTTACGATGTTCAGTAGCTTTTCCATGGCTTCCCTTGCATTACCGGGTATGAGTGGTTTTGTTGCAGAAGTTATAGTCTTTTTAGGAATAATTACTAGCCAAAAATATCTTTTAATGCCCAAAATTGCCATCACTTTTGTAATGGCAATTGGAATGATATTAACTCCTATTTATTTATTATCTATGTCACGCCAGATGTTCTATGGATACAAGTTATTTAATACTCCAAACTCTTATGTTTTTGATTCTGGACCGCGCGAGTTATTTGTTTCCATCTCCATTTTTCTACCTGTAATAGGTATTGGTATGTATCCCGATTTTGTTCTTTCACTATCAGTTGACAAGGTTGAAGGTATTCTATCTAATTATTTTTATAGATAGTTTTTTTAAAGAAAAAATAAAAGTATTTTTATTTTCTTAAATTTTAAATAAAGTAAAAACAAAATATGAATTTGAATTTTCGCCCAATCCGCTTGGTCTTTGCGAGAACCGCGTGAATCACTACACTACTTGATTCACATGGTTCTCGCCGGTTGACGCAATTTTATATATACCGTATTCTGTTTGTAACTTTTCTTTAGTTTAACTAGAGGTTAACGTAAATGCACCATAACTATGTAGCCCTATTCCTAATAGATTGACCCCAAAATAGCATATCCAAATTATAAGAAAACCTATAGTCGCCACAATTGCGGAATTTGTCCCCTGCAAATTTTTATTTGTTCGAGTATGCAAATAAATTGCGAATACGATCCAAGTAATAAACGCCCAAGTTTCCTTTGGATCCCAACTCCAATATGATCCCCACGCTTCATTAGCCCATACTGCTCCTGAAAGAATACCTATGGTTAAAAAGATGAATCCTAGGCTAATCACACGATAACTCCAATAATCTAATTGTTGAATCAATTGGGCCTTGTAATAATTATTAACAGGAAAAAAATATTTTTTTTGAAAAATATTGTTTCTTTCATTCTTGTATTGGATTTCACCAAAAGAAAATGACCCGTTTAATTTTAATAAATTATTACTTTTAGAACTATAAAAAAGTTTTCTAAATGTAATGACTAGAAGTGCTACTGATAATAATGATCCACAAAGAAGAGCCGCATAGCTCAATATCATCATACTTACGTGCATTATTAACCATTCCGATTGTAGAGCAGGTACTAATATTGTGGGTTTATGTATTTCATTTAAAAGACCCGATGTAGCAAAGCCTTGGGTAAAAATAGTACTTGAGGCAGTTATTGTTGTTAAATAATTTTTTCTTATTTTGAAATAAGGATAAGGAACTATATGAATAAGGGAGAAACTCCATGAAAGAAAAATTAAGGATTCGTATAAATCACTTAGTGGAAAATGGCCCGAATAAATCCAACGAGTTATTAACAATCCTGTTAGACATAAAAAAGTAGCTATCATCCCCTTTTCTGAGGAATAATATGGTTTTCTAATTTGATTGCCCAATAAGCTTATCAAATGAATTGTAATTACAATTGAAACAATAGAAAAGGAAATATGAGTTAATATATGCTCTAAAGTTGAAAATATCATAAAAATGAAAAAACGGGGGATCCCCCCGTATTAATTAAGAAATAGAAATTGGGAATTTAATTTAATTTTATTATAGGATCTATTTGATATCTTTTAGAAGATGGCATGCCGCCACTCGGACTCGAACCGAGATGCTCTAGCACTGCTTCCTAAGAGCAGCGTGTCTACCGATTTCACCATAGCGGCTTGCTCGAACTCATAATAACCTATTTATATTCAATCGTCGAGATTGAACAAGTCAATTCACTCAATTTTAGTAAAGATATAAAAAAAAAAGAGTTCAAAAAAGTCAATTTAAAGGTTCAGTAGTTTCTTTAAGGTGTCTGGTTTTAGGGCTTTGACGTAGTTTAGCCGATTCTAAAATACGACTCTTGCAACGATAGAATTCTTCGATAGACTCAAAAACTTTTTTCTTTTATTGTCATTATTTCTGGTTTATCTGATTTAATAAATTCAATTTGAAACACAAACTAAATTTTATCAATGAATCTAAAATATGTCTATTTTGGATTACTCCAAATTGCCACTTGCACATATAATAATATCTCAACAATTAAGTTCTTTTATTGGATTTTTCATTGGGCTGAAAATTGGATATATATGGAAAATAAATTAAATATAGTATATATAATAAATTAAGAAGTCAGAAAGTTATCCAAAAATCTTTAACACGGAATGGATTAGTTTGAACAATTAATTAATTTGAACTAAAAATATTCTATCTGCCCTTCCTGATAAATATAAAATTTTTTCATTATTTATTCTTTTAAAAGTCGATGGGGAAAAGAAGACTCCCCACCACCAAAATCTGAATGAAAATATACTAAAAAAATCAAATAAAAAATCTTATATATTTATTTTTTATTTTTAGAATTTAGAAAGAAGAATACTTCTTCTTTTTATAAGATTAAGAGTCTATTTCATATTGATTAGAATAGGAACTGCCAATTGTTAATTTTATATTAACTTTAATATTAAATTAACAAATTACTGAGATATTAATTACTGATCCAATTTTTTTAGTCAAATCCATTCCAAATTATTCCAATATTTTAGGACTTATTTGTTTGTCGTACAAAAAAACTTTTTGAATTCCCGGTAGAAAGAGATTTCCCTAATGACAAAGCTTTTAATGCCGCCCAATATCCTTTCCTTTTCCAAATATTTTTACGAATACGCTTTTTTGATATCGAAGTACGTTTTTTTGGAACTGCCATTTAAAAAAGAAGAAGTTAGTCATTGTTATAGTTGGATGTGAAAGACATCTATTGTTCAAAACGAATTATTATTTCTTATCTTATATTCATTATCTATTTTTTTTTTCTAAAAGATTCTCTTCATAGAAATCTAGATACGTCAAAGATCCGTGAAAATAAAAAATGACTCGAAATAACAAAATTTTGATTCCATACACTCTTTGTAAAACCAAAAATTTTTGGTTTTGAACTCTTAGTTCTCGTTATTTATATCTCATCTGCTATGGGATAGAAATCAAAAGAAATAAAGAACCTAAAATACCTTTATTTTAGTCATTCTATATTTTATTTACATGTAATAAAATACCTTGTAAACTTTTGCCTAATAAATTGAGTCTTTTTTTAGTAAAACTTGAAAAAAAAAAATACACCTAAACTTTAAAACTCGAATGATACTAGTAAAAAATCTGTTAAAGGGTATGTAGTTTGATAAAAAAGGATCTCAGTCATTTTTTATCCTTGCTCGATAAAAAGTTCATTTTAGAGGTATAATCTTATAAACTTTCCAAATATTCCTAATAAATTGTTTTGATTGAAATGGAAAACAATAAATCCCATAATGAATTAGTTAATGAGTTTAAATAAACTAACTAAAATCAAGAGGTTTTATTTCATTAGACCAACGACCTTAGTTAATCCTCTAATTCATATTAGCATCAAGTACTCTTTTTAGCCTAAAATTTTATACTTGCTGTATGAATATTAATAATATTTTTTATTTTCCTACTTTCCTATTATAAGTATTCGTTTTTATATGTCACTTGGTTATATCATTTGACCAATTGTAACTTCTTGTTTTGCATATTTGAACAATTTTGAAAAGACTCAGAATAAATACTAATATAAATATAAATTATTAAATAAGTTAGTGCATATCTTTATTTTTTATTTACTTTTTCGAAAGAGCTAAGATCCGGTGAATCGGAAACAATTAATTAAGAAAAAAAAACTTTTTTTATGGAACAGACATATCAATATGCGTGGATAATACCTTTTCTTCCACTTCCAGTTCCTATGTTAATAGGGTTGGGACTTCTTATTTTTCCGACGGCAACAAAAAGTCTTCGTCGTATGTGGGCTTTTCAGAGCGTTTTATTGTTAAGTATAGTCATGATTTTTTCCATAAATCTGTCTATTCAGCAAATAAATAGCAGTTCTGTCTATCAATATGTATGGTCTTGGATTATCAATAATGATTTTTCTTTAGAATTTGGATACTTGATTGATCCACTTACTTCTATTATGTCAATATTAATCACTACTGTTGGAATTTTAGTTCTTATTTATAGTGATAATTATATGTCTCATGATCACGGGTATTTGAGATTTTTTGCTTATATGAGTTTTTTCAGTACTTCCATGTTGGGATTAGTTACTAGTTCAAATTTGATACAAATTTATATTTTTTGGGAATTAGTTGGAATGTGTTCGTATCTATTAATAGGATTTTGGTTCACACGACCTGTTGCAGCAAAGGCTTGTCAAAAAGCGTTTGTAACTAATCGTGTTGGCGATTTTGGTTTATTATTAGGCATTTTAGGGTTTTATTGGGTAACGGGGAGTTTCGAATTTCGTGATTTATTCCAAATATTTAATAACTTGATTTCTAATAATGAGGTCAATTTTTTATTTGTTACTTTGTGCGCTGTTCTATTATTTGCCGGTGCTATTGCTAAATCTGCACAATTTCCCCTTCATGTATGGTTACCTGATGCAATGGAAGGGCCGACTCCTATTTCAGCTCTTATACATGCTGCTACGATGGTAGCAGCGGGAATATTTCTTGTAGCTCGACTTATGCCTCTTTTCATAGTCATACCCCACATAATGAATTTTATCTCTTTGATAGGGATAATAACGGTTTTTTTAGGAGCTACTTTAGCTCTTGCTCAAAAAGACATTAAGAGGGGTTTAGCCTATTCCACAATGTCTCAATTGGGTTATATGATGTTAGCTTTAGGTATGGGGTCTTATCGCAGTGCCTTATTTCATTTGATTACTCATGCTTATTCAAAAGCGTTATTGTTCTTAGGGTCGGGATCCGTTATTCATTCAATGGAAACTCTTGTTGGATATTGTCCAAAAAAAAGTCAGAATATGGTCCTTATGGGGGGTTTAACAAAACATG